>CAUYRH010112582.1:0-11542 GCA_963574655.1 Perodicticus potto | reverse complement strand
AAAAAATGGCCGGGCGTTGTGGCAGGCGCCTGTAGTCCCAGCTACTTGGGAGGCGGAGGCAGGAGACTCGCTTGAGCCCAGGAATTGGAGGTTGCTGTGGTGCCACGGCACTCTCTCCAGGGTGACAGCTTGAGGCTCTGTCTCAAAAAAATGGCCGGGTGTTTTGGCGCACGCCTGTAGTCCCAGCTACTTGGGAGGTGGAGGCAAGAGACTCGCTTGAGCCCAGGAATTGGAGGTTGCTGTGAGCTGTGATGCCACAGCATTCTATCCAGGGTGACAGCTTGAGGTTCTCTCTCAAAAAAAAAAAAAAAAGAAAAAGAAAAAGAAAAGTAGGCAGGAAATGCTGAGGAGTTCAGGTTATATCCAAGGATGATGGGGGGGGGGCAGGAAAACCTTTTAAGAAGGGAAACATTTGTTTTTAGCACAGAGGATAATTGGGAAGTGAATGGTGGCAGGGAGTTTTAGTAACACAGGAGGTAAGACACGGGACATTGGCTCGATGCCTGTGGCTCAAGCGGCTAAGGCGCCAGCCACGTACACCTGAGCTGGAGGGTTTGAATACAGCCCTGGCCCGGCCAAACAACAATGTCAGCTGCAACCAAAAAAGGGCCGGGCGTTGTGGCAGGCGCCTGTAGTCCCAGCTACTTGGGAAGCGGAGGCAGGAGACTCTCTTGAGCCCAGGAATTAGAGGTTGCTGTGAGCTGTGAAGCCACAGCACTCTATCTAGGGTGACAGCTTGAGGCTCTGTCTCAAAAAATAATAATAATAATAATACTCACACACATGCAATGGAATATAATTCAGACTTTAAAAAGAACTCCTGCCATTTGCAACAACATGGATGAACCTTGGGGACATTATGGTAAGCAAAATATATAGTTGTAGGCAGAATCTAAAAAAAAAGTTGAACCCATAGTAACAAAGAGTTGAAGGATGGTTACCAAGGGCTACAGCATAGAGGATGAAAGGATATAACCTTTGGTTGTGAGAAAGTGCTGGAAACCAAATGTACAGCATGGTGACTATAGCTAATAATAATATATTGCATACTTGAAATTTACTAACAGAGTAGATTTCAAGTGTTCCCACCACACACACATGCAAAAGGTAATTGTGTGAGGTGATAGGTATATTAATGAACTTGATTTCACAATGTATATATATATCAAAACATTACACTGTACACTGTAAATATATACCGTTTTTATGTGTCAGTCATGCCTCAGTAGAGCTGGAAAAAAGATATCATTTCACACCCACTGTGATGGCAATAATTTATTATGAAAAAACAATAGCAAATGCTGTTGAGGATATGGAGAAATTAGAAACTCATACACTGCCAGAGGGAATGTAAAATGAAGAAGCCACTTTGAAATAATGGTTTGGGATTTCTTCAAAAGGCTAAACATAGAATTACCACAGGACCCTGCAATTTCACTCCTACATACACATCAAAGAGAATTGAAAATGTTATGTCCACACAAAAACATGTGTAGTTGTGTTCACAGCAGCAATATTCATAATAACCAATAGTAGAAACAACTGAAATAAACGTAAATTGATGAATGGATAAACAGAATGTAGTCTATTATTTGGCTATAAAAGGAATAAAATACTGATTCATGCTACAGCATGGATGAAACTCAAAACATAATGATAAGTGAAAGGAACCAGGCACAAAAGCTGCATGTTGTAGGATTCCATTTAAATTATGTGTCTAGAACAGGCAAATCCATAAAGACACAAAGTAGATCAGTGGTTACCAGGAGTTAGAGGGAGGAAAACAAAGAGTGAGTGCTAATGGGGAGGAGGTTTATATGCTATGTATATATGAGAGGAGGGGCCTTTAAGTAGTCATCATGCCATAAGGCTGCACCCTCATTAATGGGATTAAGGCCCTTACAAAAGAGACCTTGCAGCATTTGGTTAGCTTGCCTTTCTGCCTTCTGCCACGTGAGGATGCAGCAGGAAGGCCTTCATTAGACCAGTTGCCAATGCTTTGATCTTGTGCTTCTCAGCCTCCATAACTGTGAGAAGTACATTTCTAGTCTTTATAAATTATCCAGTCTGTGGTATTCTGTTATAGCAGCACAAATGATCTAAGACAGAGAGAATATGGGAAGGGGAGAGAAATTTCTCAGTCATACGGCAAGTTTATGTTTAACTTTTTAAGGAACTGCCAAACTGTTTTCTTACGTAGCTACACCATTTTACATGCCCACTAATACTGTACAAGTTTTCAAAATTTTCCACATTTGCCCACGCTTGTTATTAGTTTTTTGTTTATTTGTTTGTTTATTACAGCCACCGGGTGTAGTGTGGGCATCTCAGTGTTTTTGTTTTTTTTTCAAAATGGGATCTTGCTCTGTTGTCCAGGCCGCACTTGAACTACTGGCCTCTAGAGATCCTCTTGTCTCAGACTCCCAACTAGCTGGGATGATAGCCATGCACCACTATCTCTGGCTCATTGTGTTTGTTTGTTTGTTTGTTTGTTTTTTGAGACAGAGTCTCACTATGTTGCCTTCTGTAGAGTGCTGTTGCATCATAGCTCACAGCAACCTCCAACTCTTGGGCTTAAGCGATTCTCTTGCCTCAGCCTCCCAAATAGCTGGGAATATAGGTGCCTGCCACAATGTCTGGCTATTTTTGGTTGCAGTTGTCATTATTGTTTTAGCACCTCCTGGCCAGGCTCAAACTCGCTAGCTTCAGTGTATGTGACTGGACCCCTACTCACTGAGCTACAGACGCCGAGCCTGGCTCGTGTTTTTGATTTGTGTTTCCCTAATGACTAATATGTTGAGCATTTTTAAAATTTCCTCATTGGCCATTTGTGTGTTCTTTGGAGAAGTGTCTATTCAAATCCTCTGTTCATTTTAAATTGGATTATCTTTTTACTATTTACTTGTTAGAATTCTTTACATGTTCTAGACCCTTGTCAAATATAAGATTTACAAAAATTTTCTACCATTTTATGGTTTGCTTTTCTATTTCTTGATAGTATCCTCTGAAGCACAAAAGTTTTTAATTTCAGTGGCACCAGTTTCAGTAATTAGGGCGCCAGCCACATACACCGAGGCTGGCGGGTTTGAACCCAGCTTGGGCCTGCTAAAACAACAATGACAACTGCAACAACAACAACAAAAAATAGCCGGGCATTGTGGTGGGCACCTGTGGTCACAACTACTTGAGGGGCTGAGGCAAGAGAATCGCTTAAGCCCAAGAGTTTGAAGTTGCTGTAAGCTGTGATGCCACACCACGATACCCAGGGTGACAGCTTGAGACTCTATCTCAAAACACAGTTTTTAATTTTGATGTAGTTCACATTATCCTTTTTTCTTTTATTGTTTGTACTTTTGGTGTCATATTAAAAAAAATTTCTTCTGGGCAGCGCCTGTGGCTCAAAGGAGTAGGGCGCTGGCCCCATATGCCGGAGGTGGCAAGTTCAAACCCAGCCCTGGCCAAAAACTGCAAAAAACAAAACAAAACAAAACAAAAAATTGCTGGCTTAGCACCTGTGGCTCAAGCGGCTAAGGCACTAGCCACATACACCTGAACTGGCGGGTTCAAATCCAGCCTGGACCCACCAAACAACAATGACAGCTGCAACCAAAAAATAGCCGGGCGTTGTGGCGGGCGCCTGTAGTCCCAGCTACTGGGGAGGTGGAGGCAAGAGAATCGCTTGAGCCCAGGACTTGGAGGTTGCTGCGAGCTGTGATGCCACGGCACTCTACCCAGGGTGCCAGCTTGAGGCTCTGTCTCAAAAAAAAAAAAAAAATTGCTGATGTATGAATTTTGTGAGGACACATAAATTCAAACCATAATAGACACAGATTTAGAGAAAATAGTATACCTTGGTATATCAAATTATACTTTACACTGTAATTTTTACTGACATAAAGTTATTCATAATATCCCCTTATAATCCTCTTAATGTCAGGATGAATCTGTAGTTCTATTTCTTCTCTCATTCCTTCTATGGTAATTTGTGTCTTTTCTCTTTTTTCTCCTAAGGTATCTGGTAAAGTATTTATCAGTGTCATTGATATCCTAAAATAACCATGTGTCTTGTCTTTTTTATCTTGACAATCTGTACTTTTTACTTGACTTGTTTAGATAATTTACATATAATGTGATCATTGATATGGTTCTACTTATTTTTTTTATTGTTATTATTATTATTTTTTTTTGAGACAGAGCCTCAAGCTGTCACCCTGGAGAGAGTGCCGTGGCATCACAGCTCACAGCAACCTCCAATTCCTGGGCTCAAGCTGCCTCTGCCCCCCAAGTAGCTGGGATTACAGGCGCCCGCCCAACGCCTGACCATTTTTTGTTTGCAGCCGTCATTGTTGTTTGGCGGGTCGGGGCTGGATTCGAACCCGCCAGCTCAGGTGAACGTGACTGACGCCTTAGCCCGCTGAGCCACAGGCGCCGAGCCGATATGGTTCTATTTAAATGTACCATTTTGCTATTAGTTTTCTGTTGGTCTCATCTGTTCATTGCCCCCCTTTCTTCTTTTTCTGACTTCTATTGAATTGACTGAGTTTTAAAATATTAATAATTTTTCCTGCAATTCCATTACTAGGAATCTACCCAGAAGAAAAGAAATCATGTTAGTACAAGGACATTTGCATTTAGAATGTTTATTGCAGCTCAATTCACAATTGGCAAAATATGGAAGCAAGCCAAATACCTACCAACCCATGAATGTACTAATAAACTGTGGTATATGTATACCACGGAATACTATTCAGCTACAAAAAAGATGGTGACCTTACATCTTTCGTATTAACCTGGATGGAGTTGAAACGCACTCTTCTTAGTAATGTATCACAAGAATGGAAATGCAAGGATCCAATACTCAATACTAATATGTACTCAATACTAACATGAGTCTAATAGACAAACAACTATGTGCCCATAAGAGAGAATAACACAAGTAGATTCAAGTGAGGGGAGAGGGAGGAAGGAAAGGAGAGAGGAGTCAAGAGGGATTGAATAAAAAAATCAATAATTTGACTTTATCCCCCATACTGAGATATTAGCTATATTGCTTTGTATATTTTAGACATTGCTCTAAAGTTCATAGTAGGTATCTGTAACTTATCCCTGTCTACATTCAAATCTTATATACTATAGAAACTTTAAAACAATATACTTCTATTTTCATCTTTGTGCTACTGTTGTCATATATTCTTCTTCTACATATGTTATAAACACCATGCTGTTATGTTTGCTTTAACTGATATTTTTTTCTTTTGCATGAATTTTAATAGATACATAGATTTTAAAGTATAGATGATCAAAATTTATTTAACCCATTCCAAATTGTACATTAAACTTATTGCCTATTTTTTCTTGTTATTAAAAACGATATAGCAATAAACATTCTCATGCAAAAACTTTGTTCGTACTTCTGTTTATTTCTTTATGTCATATTTATGTAGTTTATTTATTTCTTTATGTCATAATTATTGTACATAAATTATTTATACATTTACTTCTTTATGTCATGTTTATTGTACATAAATTTACCATCTTAACGATTTCAAGTGTACAGGTAAATAGTGTTCAATATATTCACATTGTTTATGAAACAATATATCCAGAACTTATTTGCCAATCTGAAATCCTATAACCATTAAACAACAACTTCCCTTTCCCTCTCCTTCCAACTCCTGGTGACAACAATTCTAATTTGTGTTTCTATTAATTTGACTAATTTAGATACCTAATATAAGTGGAATCATTATACTGTTTGTTTTTTGTGACTGGATTATTTCATTTAGCATAATTTCCTCACAGTTCATCTATGTTGTAGCATGTAACAAGATTTCTTTCCTTTTAAGGCTGCATAATATTTCATTCTATGTATATAACACATTTTATTTATCCGTTCATCTATTGACAAACCAGTGAATAGCACTGCTATAAACAAGAGTATGCAGATATCTGTTATCGTCTCTACTTTCAATTCTTTGGGGTATACACCCAGAAGTGGAATTGCTGGATCATCTAGTGGTTATACTTTTAATTTTTTTCAGGGACCTCCACATTGTTTTCCATAGAGGTTATATCATTTTTATAGTCACACGACAGTGCACCAGGATTCCAATTTCTCTTCATCCTCTATCACTATTATTTTCTGCTTTCGTGATAGTAACCATCCTAGTGAATGTGAGGTGACACCTCACTGTAATGTGATTTTCAGTTCATTTCTCTGATGATTAGTGATGTTGAGCAGCTTTCCATATGCCTGTTGGCCCTTTCTATATCATCTTTGGAGAAATTCTATTTAAGTCCTTTACTGATTTGTTATTTTTATCTTATTTATTTATTTATTTTTGAGACAGAGTCTCAGTTTGTCACCCCCAGTAGAGTGCCACGGTGTCATAGCTCACAGCAACCTCAAACTCTTGGGCTTAAGTGATTCTCTTGCCTCATCTTCCTGAGTAGCTGGGACTACAGGTGCCCACGATAATGCCCAACTATTTTTAGAGAAGGGTCTTGCCCTTGCTCAGGGTGGGCTCGAACTGCTGAGCTCAGGCAATCCACCTACCTCAGCCTCCCAGAGTGCTGGGATTACAGGTGCCTTTGCTGATTTTTAATGGGACTTTTTGTTTTGTCATTGAGTTATATATATTCCAAGTATTAACCCCTTGTCAGATACTGCATACGATTCACAAATATTTTCTCCTATTATTATTTTCATAAATTTTACATTTACATATATTTTAGGCCCTATGCTACATTGTTATTATTATTTTAGCAGTCGGTTATATTTTAAAGAGATTTAATAAGAAAACCTTTATTTTTAAAGGATTTCCTGTTAAACATCCTAAATATTCTCCACCACTGAGGCAAGGGCCTTGTCAGTACCCAGTGTTCCATGAATTATAAGGTTTTAGTAGTCTGGCTAAAGGAAATAGGCACTATTTCCAGCTCTATGTGTGCTAATTTTTTGTGTGGTTAATTCCTTGGCCTTGAGAGGTTTCTTTTACATGTGTGCCCATCAATGCTTAAAGGGATTATCAGTACTTGGGGGGACCCTCTGCAGGTCTCTGAAGTCCTCTCTATCTCTATGCTTCCTCGTTCTGGCACGCTAGCAAACTCCGAGCCACCTTGATCTCCCCAGATTCTCCACTCTACCTCAAGTCATGGAGATTTCCAGCTTTGACTTGGGTTTCCTCTTCCTATGCCATGGCCTGAAAACTCCTTCCAGACAGTATACTCAGCCAACATGGGGCTTATCTCACTTGTTTGTCATTTCTCGGGTATCACTGTCCTTCACACTTGATGCCCAGTGACTAGAAAACCACTATTTCATATCTTTTATCCATTTTAAAAGGCTTTTTTTTTTTCTTGCGGGAGAGTCTATTCAGTCTATATCAGGTTGGCCAGTAATGGAAATCTGCCTGCCTTGCCTGCCGCCTTCTATTTTTTTTTTTTTTTTTTTGAAACAGAGTCTCAAGCTGTCACCCTGGGTAGAGTGCTGTGGCATCACAGCTCACAGCAACTTCAAACTCTTGGACTTAAGCGAGTCTCTTTCCTCTGCCTCAAAAGTAGCTACAGGCGCCTGCCACAACACCTGGCTATTTTTTTTGTTGCAGTTGTCATTGTTGTCTTAACTGGCCCGGGCCGGGTTCGAACCTGCCAGCCTTGGTGTATGTGGCTGGTGCCCTAGCTCTGAGTTACAGGTGCCGCCCTTTCTTTTAGTTTTTTGAGGCAGAGTCTTGCCCTGTCTCCCTGGCTAGAGTAGCTGGAGTGCCATGGCATCATCATAGCTTCCTTTTTTGTTATTTATTTCCAAGTGCGTTAGGCCTCAATGAGAGCAGCAGAATTATTGTGTGTATGTGTGTGTGTGTCTAAATTTTTAAGACAAATGTTACAAATATTTTACCTTTACAATCATGGAAGCTGGTTAAGCAGTCTCCATAAGGTTGTTGTCTTCGCATATGATGCCGGAACTTGAAGTCCAGAGGTGCAGCCAGCCAATAAGGCGAGATAACACAGACATAAAGTGGGAGAGGACAAGAACAAACTGGAAAACACAAGCACAAGCTGACAGTCCCCAAGGATGGACTGAAACCTGTCAGTTCTTATTCCCTGTAACCTTAATGGTATGAGTACCCTGTACAAGCCAAGACACTTCAACACACAGCTCAACTCACACACCTGGCCCAGGACGAGTCAGAGAAACTAAAGGAGGATCCAGAGGAAGGTGGAATAGTTCCAAACCCAGCTGCTGTCTTGTGCCAATGTGGTGAGCCCGCAGAACAGAGGCAGTGTGTTAGAGCTCCAAAGTGGCTCCTGCATCACTTCCGTCCTTCATGTTTCCCACAATAACCTCTTTTGTGGCTCACTCTAACTGGAAACATAAAGGAAAGGGAATTCTGGGAAATGTAGCTGAACCTAAAGAAGTTTACCCATGATGAACCTACCACATGAAGTATTTTAGAATTTAAGTCATTTTGCTGAATGAAATATTTCTCCTACTTCTATTTATCCTCACTTATTCCTACTATACAGAAAACATTTTTTAATGTTTATCTTGCGTCCAGAAATCTTGACAATTCTAACTGTATGAGGATTTAGTAGTGTATTTTGCATTTCCTGGGTATACACTCACACCAAAAAGAGTTATAACTCTTTTCATGGCATTTATTATGCTATATCACTTTCTTCCTTTATTGTATTTATTGGAATCTCAAAGAATATGTGGAATCATAATTCTAATAGCATTCTTGTGTAATATTTGATTATCTTGAAAACATTTTCAGTCTTTTACTCTTTAGAATGATATTTTCTGTTAGTTTTTAGTAAGGGATTTTTAGGTAGGTGCTTTCTACATTTCTTTTACCTTATGTTTTTTATAATGGATAGTTGCTGGATTTTATGAAAGCCTTTCAAGCATGTTATTAATATGACCCTGTGATATTCTTTTTTATAAGGTATAGTTGCTGGATTTTATGAAAACCTTTCAAGTATGTTATTAATATGACCCTGTGTTTATTCTTCTTTAATTCTATTTAATTTTGTTATGAGTTACATTGATAGATTTACTTATATTTAACCACCTTTGTATTCCTGAATATATCCAGCATGGTAATAATTGATTATATCTTTGACATTGTATCAGTTCAGAATTCTTTTGGCTGCAAGTAACAGAGAGCCTAGCTAAAAATCTTCTCAACCATAAAGACATTGAAATATTCAGGAGCATTAGAAGTCTGGAGCAGGTGGTTCCAAGTTCATTTTAGAGGCTGAATAGCATTAGGAAGGACCTGAACTCTCTCATTTTGGGGAGAGAATCATCAGAACTACGTTGTAAGCTTGGTGCCTGTAGCTCAGCAGCTAGGGTGCTGGCCACATACACTGGGGCTGGTGGGTTCGAACCCTGTCCAGGCCTGCCAAATAATGACAACTACAACAAAAAAATAACCACGCATTGTGACGGGTGCCTGTAGTCCCAGCTACTTGGGAGGCTGAGGCAAGAGAATCTCTTAAGCTCAAGAGTTTGAGGTTGCTGTGAGCTGTAATGCCACTGCACTCTACCGAGGGCAACATAGTAAGACTCTGTCTCAAACCCCCCCCCCCCCCAGGCTCAGCGCCTGTGGCTCAACGAGCTAAGGCGCCAGCCACCGACACCTGAGCTGGCGGGTTCGAATCCAGCCCGGGCCTGCCAAACAATGACGGCTGCCAACCAAAAAAATGGCCGGGCGTTGTGGCGGGCGCCTGTAGTCCCAGCTACTTGGGAGGCGGAGGCAGGAGACTCGCTTGAGCCCAGGAATTGGAGGTTTCTGTGAGCTGTGATGCCACGGCACTCTACCCAGGGTGACAGCTTGAGGCTCTGCCTCAAAAAAAAAAAAAAAAAAACCAAAACCAAAAAACCATGTCTGATTTCATTTTCCATTTTTCAATGTTTCATTTCTGACCTCCATTAGGCCTTTTTCCTACCTCTTCCCTTTGTGCCTCACATCTTGTTTCTTATCACAAACTGATAAGAAACCCTTGGACCTCTTTCCTTTGGTACCAGCCATAGATTCAAACCATGCAGGCCCTATCCCATGCATAGGAAACTTCACCTCACCCACATCCTAACCTCCAGTCTCCTTTCCTTACTCTCACAAGCCCCATTTTCATATCCTCTCATGATGCCTTCCCTGGTTGCCCCAGAAAGACTCATTATGTAAGTAATAAACTTTTTACATCCTCTTGATGTATTTATGGTGTAATCAGTCTTGACATCAAAACCAAATTATGGCTGGGAATCTATCCTATTTCTGTAAGGTGTCCATAATTGGTACTGTGAGCAGGATGCTAAGGCAATGACCGCCACTGCCGAGTATCTTTCTTCTCTTGCTTTAACTTGCTAACTGACTCTGCTCCCTGATGGTAAGCACGCTCTTTGAGTAGTACCTCCTGGCCAGCTTACACTTTCAGTTGCCCTGAATTGTGCTACATTTGCTGAGTTCTACTGAGCTTCTGTTACAGATTGAACTGACCTAAGTCAAAAGTTTCAATCATTAACTGGACTTTAGGAAGAAGAGTATGGGGTTAGGGATCTCCTTAAAGTGACCCTGGGTTGTGTGTCTTGGGCCTGACCTGTCTGTATGTCTTTGAACAATCAATCATCTGCCTTGATTTTAGCATAAGCTGTGACTGATGCTAGGCTCAGTGGAAACAGTCTAACCCTGAGACTGGTTGTGTGTCTTAACTGAGCACTGGCCACCATTCTATGGAGTGCTCATGGAAAATACTATACCCTCTGCAATATACAGGTCTACCGGGTGGTTGTTCGTGTGGAGGAAGAGGGGTTGCTGTTTGAAGAGCAGTTACTCTTTGAAGATTTTAAGTATTGAGTCCACACTCCTGAAGACAAGGCCTCACTAAGACACTTAAAAACGCCTTTGTTGTTGTGGCTGCTAGTGCCTATGCCACATCAAAGATCCTGATCCTCAGGGTTATCGAGAAAATTACCCGTCGCGCCCCTATGACACACAGCAAGGGAATAAATTCAAACCTGGTTATAGCCGAACGTCCTTAAGCTACATAAAACCACCATTGCTATGGGGGAGTCCCTAACACTAATTATAGTTATCTGAGGCTCTCTGGAGAAAAAAAGTATATAAATACAATCAGGGCACAGAGAACATCCCTGGAGTATATTCAGACGTCACAGGAAAAGTAAGGAAAGACAGAAAGACAGGAAGACAAGAAGGAAGGAATGAATGTGGATACAGGAGAGGAAACAAAATATTGAAACAATTTTACCCAATTAGAAATCCAAAATTTGCTTAAAGAATTTATATAAAATCGGCTCGGCGCCTGTGGCTCAGCGGGCTAAGGCGCCAGCCACGTACACCTGGGCTGGCGGGTTCGAATCCAGCCCGGACCCGCCAAACAACAATGACGGCTGCAACCAAAAAATGGCCGGGCGTTGTGGCGGGCGCCTGTAGTCCCAGCTACTTAGGAGGCAGAGGCAGGAGACTCGCTTGAGCCCAGGAATTGGAGGTTGCTGTGAGCTGTGATGCCACGGGACTCT
>CAUYRH010112575.1:0-35438 GCA_963574655.1 Perodicticus potto | reverse complement strand
AGGCAAACCTGGGGCTCTTGAGGGGTGATGACACAAGCTGGAGCCATGAGAATTTGCCCTGGGCACTCTCAGTCCAGTTTGGGCTCCGATGGGGTCCCTGTTCCAGGAGGCCTTCGCCTCTGGGGACAGGCCACCCTCCAGAAAATGAGTAATTTTCAATAATGAGCACATGTAATCTAATAATCAGAAAAATGTGGATTTTTTTCAAACAAAGGATGATTAGCCTGTAGTTTGTGTTTGTTAATGTAATTGATTGGTTTATATGAAAGATGGCTCATTCTTTGTCTGTTTGGCCTTTGTAGTTGGGAATCTTGTTGGTAACCGTACATGTACCAAACGTCTACTCTGTCTGTGTATTGCAGCTCTAGTTGTGAGCACCACCTCGGCTGGCTTTGCGTTGGCCCCGGGACCTTTCGACTGGCCCTGTTTCCTGCTTGCTTCTGTTGGGACGGGCCTTGCATCCTGTGCTGCCAACTCCATCAATCAGGTCAGTTTCTCATCTTTCAGCTCGAGTATGGCATTGTCACATTGTCAGCTCGAGGGTGGTGTTAAAAGCCTTCTAAAATCATGTATTAATACATCGACAGAGAAGCACTGTGGACTTGTAACACTACACATCCTGTAGAAGTCTGTGGTGTCCATAACCAGCTTGCCTCTTTATTTTGAGATGGATGCTTTTCAGATATGCTGAGGTGTTGGAGCAGTAGAGTCTGTGCTTCAAGTGACCAGGATTCCTTGGCTCAGAAAGCACTTTAGAGCTGACCTAACTTTCTACTCTTAGTGGTATCTTTGTTTATCCATTTCAGATCCATTCGCCGGAGCTCATCATTGTCATGCACTGTTCCTTCTTGGTTTGATTCTTTGCATTTTAAACCACCACGATACCGAATAGCATATGTCTTAAACAGGCATATCTAGCTTTTAAAAAAAATCAGTAATTTTAATAGTCAGCTTGGTACATGGAATCAGATCATGTTAAAAAAAATAGCTTATTATTTTTAATGCATTTTTTTTCCTTATTTCAAACATTAAAGTAATTCCCTAAAATGCTTTTTATCCTCTGTCTGGTCATTGTGGTCTCCCCTGACGTTGTGGCTTTTTCATAAGATGCTGTCCTGGCTAACACTGCAGGAAAATCACTTTCATCGCTCAAACACCCAAGAGGAGTTGGCACAGTTTTAAAACAGGAATTCAAGTTACTAGCAGGAAAACAGCTTGGCTGAGTAGATGTGTAAGATGCTAGCCTGAAAAATATAATTTAATTTTATAATGATTAAGATCATTATGGTTCTATAATATATTATGAGCTATTTGGAGAAGGATCAATCTATTTCAGATAAGTTTTTGCCATTATTATTTTTAATATCAAAATAATCTTGTAGTGATTGTCCTCCCCTTTGCCAGGCGCCATCCCCATCTGTGAAGCATCTTTTCCTCGTTGTCTCTTCTTGTTGCTACCTTCTCCTATTTCTTGGCAAAGAGAATAATCATGGTTTCACCATGAATGTATCTTTAATAAAAATTTGAATAAAAAGCAGTATAAGCAAAATGGGCTTATTTGGCTATTTTGGGGTCTATTTTCATTTTTTTAAAAAATTGTTCCCTCTATTTAGTTGTAGATCTAGGTCAGGAGATAAAGCCAGGAACATATATATTCTAGTTTTCAGTCTTCTTTCTTTAAATTGAAGAGCTGCATTTATCATTGAGATACTAATAGATGTGCCCTGTTTAAATTATATATGTTCAAAGAAAATGTTTAAAATAAAAGTGTACAGATTCAGGGGAAAAAACAACCTAAAGAGTGTCAAATGGTTCAGAAATCCTAATATTAGCAAAGATAGAAGTTACCTTGAATTGGCTCTTCTCCCACTCATACCAGGTAAAAATGGTAGCTCAAAACTTTGTCATGAAAAAACCTCCTTCGGGTGGTTTCCAGCCTTGCTCTGAGTCCCACTCACAGGACACTTGGACACTTCCTTTGGAGACTCCGACACGTTCACGTGTCCCGGGCCCACAGCTCCCAGGCCCCTCCAGTGTCCCTGAGCTATGGTGGCTCCTCCTCAGTGTGTGTCATGCAAATGAATATCCTCATCTTCTTGTATCCTCCCCTCCACCCCCGTTGCTTTCCTATACTTGTCTTCAGCTCTAATTTCATTTGGAAGCATCAGGATACTTAAAAAAATCTCAATGATTTCCAGCATCGTAGAATTGTAGTGTTGTTGTTATGGTATCAGTCAGCTTCCCCAGTTAACATTCTCCCAATAGTATGTTGGAAATATTTAGTTCCAATGGTAGGCAGTCTCATAAATTTCAAATACAGGAAGATGAGGCCATTTTTATTAGTGCTTTCAAGTCACATAAGCAGAACAAAGAGCACTAGGCAACAGGGTTTAACTGAGCTTTCGAGTAGCAAATAGGCAAAAAAAGTGGACCTTAGCAAAAAGGAAGAGTTTACTGCTTTTTTTTTTTTAAGTACACTCATGTTCAAATTAAAAAATACATACATGTGGTGGTCTATAGAAAAGTGCTTCAGCTTCTAATAGAGTTTTGTGGTAGAGAAAATTTCCTCTATCCATGTTTACAACAGGATTTAAATAACCCTTTATTTATATTTTTAATTTTTTTGCAATACTTTCTTTGAGCTATTATTCATTTAGTTCATTTAGTTCTGAATGTTCCTTCTTTGTACTCTACTTCTGTGATCTCTGTGGAAGTAGAAAAAAATAAAGCTTTGGAAAGCAATTCTTACATTTGTTTTAAGGAGAGAAAATGAGATTCAGCTTCTGATTTATGAAGTAGTAACTAGTGCATAAAGAGATATGTACAAGAATCCACTAACATTAAAATGTAAAAATAAATTACGTACATGTTTTGTAATATATACACATGCTTCATTCGAAACCATGGTGTGGCTTTAAAGTGGGTATGCCTTCAGAAGATGAAAGCAATCCGTAAAGTGTTTTTAATTTAGCAACTGAAAGATAAAATGTTATGGATGGCTTTGACTGGCCGAGTCTTGAGAATCAAGTGACAGACCGAATAGCTGACTTCCAGTAGAATAAATTAAGACATTGTAAAAGATAAGAATTATCAGAAAATTTAACAATTATTTTGAGTATTTGACAAAACAGATGGTATAGTAAAAAGCTATAATTAGTATTATTTTACTTATGTTACATATACATGATTTTTAAAGAGAGATTATGTCAAAAAATACATATGCCAATAAGTAAATTCTACAGGAAAAAATCTGATGGTGACATGATATTCCATTTCATGGATGTGCCTCAGCTTTCTTAACCAGTTCTCTGCTGTTGCATATTTTTGCTTCTGTGAGTAACATTGTACACGTCTCTATTTATTTTTAAAGACAAATTACTGGAAATGCATTTGCTGGGAGGAATGTGGCCAGCCAAAGCACATATGAAACTGTTTTAACTTTAGAATGTATAATCTTAGCAAAATAATTAATTTCTTACATTCATACAGTGCTGTAGAGTTTACAGAGCTTGTTTACATAAATTATTCTTTAAACCTTACAGCCCTGTAAAGTAGGTGGCATTCCTTGCATTTCTATTTGTAAAACATTTTGTTTTGTCATTGAGTTGTTCTTTTAAAAAACAACATTTAAAAAATGTGTTACGCAAATCATGTTTTCATTGCAGATCAGTGAGAAAATACAGATAAGCATAAATAGCAATAACAATTTTTATTTTACATTTCCCTTATGCCAGACATTGTTCTGTGTCTCAGAGTCACAGCTAGGAACAAATGAATCTCTGCTCATATCACACCACTGAGTAGATCCATTGTTAATATTTTGGTTTATATTATGATAGACTTTCTCTCGCTCTCTCTCTCACACACACACATATCTTCACATACATATATATTAATTTCTCACAGAAATGACATATACTTCAGATATATTTTTTCATGTAACTGTATGTCCTGAGCTTCCTTCTATGTCAATATTTGGCAGCCTAATTTTAAGAGTTGTAGATGGATATACTTTGATTTGTTTAACGAATTTCTCCTTATTTGACATTTTAGGGATATCTAGTTTTTTGCCCATGTAAACACTGCTGAGCTGAAATCCTTGGGGCTAAACCTTTGGGTAGTTTCCAAAATAAAAAGTTGAAAAGGAAAAAGATACCTATTTCGAATATAACTTAAGTGTTCTTCTGGGCAGTCTCTGTTTGTTTTTCTTTGAAATCAACCTGCCCTCCCCTTGGCAGTGTGTGCTCCTCACCTGCAGTGTAGATTAGAAAATCTTGGCTGGGTTATAGGCACATCAGAAGTGTTGTCGTTCTGGTTGTTCTGCTTGTTTATAAGGCAGAGTTAGTTTATTTTCGTGCTTCTTCACCATTTGCTCTGTCTTCTGTCAGTGGTTTGCTGGTGAGTTTTGCTGCTTTGCTGTTGGGGCTTGTCTTTGTCCCAGGGTTCTTCTGGAGTGGGTTCTTAACTCTGTCTTGAAGGTGCAAATGTTTCCTGTGGTTTGCTGTCTTTTAATTAAGTTTTTTATAGTGTGTTTCTTTCAGATGTTTATGCAGTCAGATATTTTAATTTTTAATACTAATTTAATATGGAAATTTCAATAGTTCCTCACTTTAGCACTTGTGACCATTTAGATTGGATATCTTGTTGAGGGGCCATCCTTTGCATTTTGGGGTCTGCTCAGCATTCTCCCACACTTTTGACAACGGAAAATGTCTTCAGAACATTGTCAAATGGTACCTTGTGACCAAAATCACCCCCCCCCCCCGCATTAGAAAACCTCTGCTTTAATGAGTCCTACTTGTGATTTCATTTGGAGGTCTTTACCCAAGATCCTAGCTGTAATTTCTGCCTCAGCCAAATCCCTGGCTCACAGTTCTTTTTGGGTAAGTACCTGTGAATAGCGAGGGTGACCATATCCCCACTCTCCCCCCACCCCCGTGCCTGTGTTCTTACATAATTATTAAAAATGCCCCTTTTACCTTCAAGCAGTCCAGAAAGGACAAGAAATACTATATGGTTTTGCTATTTGTAGCCCACCTATGCCTTTAAACTTTCATTGTAAAAATATTTTTGTAACAAAACATCTTAGCTTAAGTTCTGCATTTTCTGTTCATAAATGTGCCTATGGGACAAGTAGAGCTTCCCTGACCACAGCTCAAGTCACCAGCTTGCTTCAGCTTCTCCCTCTTTTTGGCTTCATCTGTGCTGACCTGTCACGTTACACACACGCACGCACACACATGACCTTAAAGAATATTTTACATCCATTACTACTCTGCTATCAGTAAATTGTTATAGAATTTTGATCACTTCTTTATGCTGGATCTCTTTTCTTTTTTACAGTATTTCTGGCAGATTTCTGAGTGCTGTGGTTGTTACTGACTCCCAAGGCAATTGGCTTCATAGGTGGGCAGCCCCGATGAGCAGAGCACTCCTCCTCATACTGAACTAAAGTCTGCCTCCCTATAACTTCAGGCCATAGTTTGCTATCTGGAACACTCAACATTCTTCTTCCATGTGACAGATCTTTCAACTTTCTTAATAAGCACTTGATATTGCAACATAATTATTCATTTGTATCTCTTCCCTAGAGAACACTTAACTCCTTGAAACCAATAATTATGACTTTCATATCTTGTACCACCCATCACCTCTGCCCACAAGCATGTAGAATAGGTGAGTAGAGTGAAATTCTGAAGGAGTATGTATGGGGGAAAAGAGAGAGTAGTAACAAGTGTTAACGATAACAGTAATTGCAGCTAACACTTATTTAGCACTTGCTATATGGCAAGTGGTGTTCTAAGCATTTTATATACATTAGATCATTTGTTTGAGTCTAGGTTTATGGGATTTCAAAAAATAACTCTTTTGAAAGATCAAATAAATGAACGAATTCATAACTTAAACTTAGTTCTAAGGAGAACCATTGATGTTCTCAGAGACTTTCTTTTGGAGAAAATTACAAGAATGGCACAAAGTACAAGCAGAGTTTCAGATCTGAGAGGTAGGTTATAATTACAAAGGTAAATCTGATAAGGGTATGTTATCTTTGGGATCTCGTGTATCTGTGAATGTTGAAGAATTTTTATGAAAGGAAATTAAAGATCAAGAGGTATGACTAAAACAGGGTCAAGAAGAAACGTGTTTTGCGTTTGATACTGACAACACTTGAGAGTCTTCCTTGGCAAAGTAAGGTAAAGAGGAAGGGCTTTGGATAAAGAGCTCTGAATTATAGGGTAGGTAGGGGCAAAAGAAAATTCACATCCTTTAAGCTCTGAAAAGAGAAATAGGCAAAGATTTTTCTGTTTTCCCCGTGAGTGTGAGATTAATATCTAATGTATCTTTCTTCATTCTCTCTTTCTCTGATGTTTCTTTTGTTTTGACTATGCAGTCTGCCTAAAGCAATAGGAATTGACTTTCATCTTCCATGTTGAACAAAATAGTTATTAGATTTGGTGTTGTATTCTAGGAGAATAAGACTTATGTTAGTGAATACTAGTGATATGATTTATTGAACATCATACACATAAGAAAAATCAATATGAGAAATATATTTTTCTTCTGAATGTTTTGCTTTGTTTGACTTTGATGTTATAGCTGGTGGGCAACTTGTGTTCATTCAGTGGCCTCTGAAGTTCATAACTCAAGGCTTATTCAGATGATTCAAATTAGCTACTGCACTAGATCAGGTTTGCAAAGAGAATTCTTGAATATCATGTGGGAAAAAAGTCTCTAAATATGGTTTTTATATATGAGGAAAATGATAAGCATTACTGAACAACGTCAAAAAGAAAATACATTTAAAGTGCAGAGTCTCTTTTTCTGAATTTATATAACCTCACATAATTTTGAAATTACACGATTCCCCTCTTCAGAGAGATCCCTCTAAGTGGAGTGTGTTTGGCATGAGCATTCATAACCAAAATAATTCCAGCTGAAGTTTTGCCAACAAATGCCGAGATGATGATAATTCGAACATGTATTTGTAAATAGTTTGTGTTGTTTATATGCCACATTAACTGGTCATTATTTCATTTGCTTCTTAAAACAACTCTGGCATTATTCCATTGTTATTGTAGAAGAATAAAATGAAGCTTAATGATGTGATTTCACTGATCACACATCTGAAAATGGTCAAATTGGGAACAGAACCTGTGGACCCAGTTCACTCTTATTTGAACTGAAATATCCTGCTCCGTTCACTGCTTTGGAATTGGGCTGTTAGTCCTGCGCGGGGTCAGCAGCTGACATCCCTGCGACTGTGCAGCAGGAGTCCAGTTGCGGTGGTGAGTCTGGCAGTGTGTCCGTCTCTGGTGGGACCGGGAGGCTGGAAAGCACTTACGCCTTAGCTGACCTGTGTTTGTTCGTGTTAGCTATTCCTGTGGGTCTGCTTGGGGCCTCCAGCCTTCACACTTTAAGGATCTGATTATCTTCCACTTATCCCTATTTAATAGAGGGTCTCAATAGAGAATGAGAAGAGAAAATATGTTTATTTTCCTCAGTGTAACAGGTTATACTTGCAAACTCTAATCCATGTGAGTGTATTTTTATGTGTATGAATATATGAATATGTTTATTTCAAGTATATACATACTTATATGTGAATTCTTCACATTTGAATATGTGATGTGACTTCTATTCAGCAGCATCATTTTTTTTTTTACTATTTGGTAAATACCGTGGAATTATGTGTATAATTCTGATAAATCAAAGAAATATTGGTGGAAAGGGTTGATTTTAAAAAGCAAAAATTTAATTGAAAATGTGGACTTGGAAAGGTGGGACCCTTGGCATGTGTCTCTGGGTAGCATGTTGTAATTAAACTGATTTGGACAGTGGGGCAGCTGGGAGACTTGCTTCCTTCATTGGTGCCATCACCTCCACTTTGCAGGAGGCAGCTGAGTTTCTTTCCAAATTTTCTTTCTCTTTTTTTTTTATTTCCAGTCTTCAGTTATGTTTTGCCTTCTCTGAAAGTTTATTCTTCTGAATCCCATTAACCCAGCAGTTCTCAACCTGTGGGTTGTGACCCCTTTGTAACAGTGAAAATACATCCTGCATATCAGATATTTACATTACGATTCATAACAGTAGCAAAATTACAGTTATGAGTAGCAACGAAAATAATTTTATGGTTGGGGGGTCAGGGCATTAGAAGGCATTAGGAAGGTTGAGAACCGCTGCATTAGCCTGTTTGTTCTCTGTTCTGAACCACAGAGTCCCCTCTCTGTTTTCTGGTTTAGACTTTCTCCTGGTTGACTGAGGACCGACGGCACAGATGTGAGTGTTGACTGTGTGGCTCATCGCTCGGGGACTGTCGTTTCCGTGTCTCATACTTCTTGCCTTAGTGACAAACTGCTTTTAAGCTTTAATATGTGAGCATTTTTGAGGCCTTCATATATGTTTATACTTTAAAACTGGAACCATTGGATGATTCTGATTTCTAAACCGAGTACCCAGACACTGAGGGAAATAGGAAATAGGGTGACAGGGAGTGGAGGGATGGGCGGTGGGGCAGATGGTATTTGTTCTACCTGTGCTTTTGTAACCTTGAGCAACTTCTGAGAATTTTTTGTCTGTACTATTTCTAAATAGTAATGGAGCTCCAGGCTGCTTTGGGCAAGCTATTAGACCTTTAAAACCTGTGTGTAAGTGATTAAGGAAATCCTAAAATTCACATTTTTATGACCATCCACTCTCAGGTTTTCTAAGAAGTTTTAGAAAATATTGGTTGGCAAGAAGGGGAAATTACTTACCTGTGTGATTAATCTTAAGGAAAATTTCACTCTGGCATTTCCTTCAGATCCTATGCCAGATTTCTCCCAGAAGCAGTGATCACAGGGGGAACAAAGAAATTCTAAAGGATTTGCATGATGGAATGTGGAGATAGGATGAAACAAAAGAGAAATTTTGGTAGTTAATAAGATTTATTTATACTTATAATCTAGAGTATCCTTATACCTTTAACATTTAGTTTGTAACCTTAAAATGCTAAGATAATGTACCCTTCTAGCTTTTATTTACCTGCTAGCTTATATGAATGAAAACTTCCACTGAAATAAAAGCCTCATATAATATTCTAATATTTCATTAATGTATCTGAATAAAATTATGATTGTTCTGGTATTTCTTTTTAGCAAAAGTATGGCTGATGATCTAGAAAATGCCATTGTGTATATTGCTGTCATTCAGTGAACTAAATAAGTGAACTAAAAACCGTGCTGTGCATAATTTCCTTAAACAGCAAAATGAAGATACACAGGTAAATATCCTTCCCTAGTGTTACTGATGTCACCTACTGAATACATCTTCTGACCTTAAGAACCTGAACAAATCTTAAAGAACACATTCTTGGTTCTTATAAAAATGTTTAAGGATTCATAAGTGAGGGGTATCAGTAAAGGACAGAATTTACTGAGCGTAGACTCCCCCCATGATTGGAGTGAATGACTGGCTGAATGGCTGAATGGGTTGAGTAGGCATGCAGTTAACTTGAACCCAGAGTTGTGGCTATTCCTTTAATTCATAGTTCTAATGTGTTTTCTCACGAGAGAAACTATGTAACTTTTTCAACAGATAGAAGATAATTCAGCTATCCCAAGTTTCTCTGACTTAAGTAAAATCAAGTTACTTTAGAAATGACCCATTTCAGAAGTACCTGGTGAACATTCAGGCTTTAAAACGTTATTTTAATGCTTTTGAAAAGCAGATAAATGTGACTAAACTAGTTCTTACTTGAGTAGAATTTTGTTTATTCTGCATAGTTCAAGTTAGAATTATTAAGGTGGGAGAAGACTATTGAAGTCTGCTGGTGTTCGCCTGCCTGTTGGAAGATAATTCTGATTTGCCTTGGACCAGAAAGCAGAATGTCACGAGGTAGTGCAAAACATGACATTATTTGCTCTTCTAGTCTTTTTTTTTTGTTTGTTTGTTTTTTTGTTTTTTTTTTTTTTAGTCTTGAAAGCTAGATCCTTTCCCAAAGGATCCTTATGCATCTATTAATGACTTTTGCTAGAGAGAAAAAGTTAGGTCCCCATTCTGAGGTAGGTCACAGTCTGGTGGAGAAAAACAGATGTATAAATAAGTAGTGTTAAATAATGACATCAGTTGGCTCTATGGTAGATTGCTGACAGTGAACTGGGTGCACAAAACAGGGTGGGGGAGTGGTCGCTGCTGCCCATGGAGGTCAGAAAAGTTCAGAGAAGGGACCAGAGCA
Organism: Perodicticus potto; assembly: GCA_963574655.1. NCBI lineage: Eukaryota > Metazoa > Chordata > Mammalia > Primates > Lorisidae > Perodicticus > Perodicticus potto. Next base: position 25,225 of record CAUYRH010112575.1, on the reverse strand, counting down.
CTAGAAAGTTAGACGGGTGTTTCCTAGGTAGGTGCAGGTGAGAAGTGAACTGCCTGGGCAGAAGGAGCAACCTTAGTGAAGACTAGAGGGGTGAAGCGTTATACACAGGAAAAACTTCAGGGGTCTGCGCACCTTGCAGCACATGGAAGTGCAGGGGGAGGGTGCTGTAGAGAAGTAGCACGGCCAGGTCATACGTGCTGGCTAAAGCAGCAGACATACCCTGTAGGTGCTGGGCAGCCACAGGTAGGCTTTCTGTCACTCTCTCCTAAGAGAAGAAAAGCCTGAGTACCAACTGTGCAGGGCCTCTTTCTTTTCAAGCTGCATCTTCCACTGTCTGTCTGAACTGCAGAATGTGTCGCGCACTCAGTAGACGTCTCCTAAACACCTGTTCGTGGTAGGCCCAGTACTGGGTGCGGGAGGTACAGGGCGCATTTCTCTTATAGTTTGTGGTGGAACCGTGAGCGAAGTACAGTGAAATCAGGTAAGGCAACAGTGTCGGCATCCTCAGAGGAGGGTTCCCGATTCCCTCATCTCGTCGGCTTTCCCTCTTATGTCATGCCACACAGCCTTCCTTAGTGATGCCTCTTAAAACTTGTAGATGTACATCCTGGTGATTATTTAGTCCTTTCTTCTTCACTGATTGTAAGCTCGGCAAGGGCAGGGACCTTGTATGTTTATCCACAGCTGGCCCAGGGGTCAGGAGCCAGACTACCCAGGTGCAGATTCTCTGTCTGCCACTTACTGGCTTCATGGCTCTGGGCAGTCGGCTGAACCTCATCTTCCTTGTCTGTAAGCAGATGACATTGCTGAGGGAATTAAACGATATATTTTGTGCTGAAGGAGATCAGGATATACCATCTGAAAATACGCGACTTTGGCATAAGAATTATTTTGAGCTGAAGGCATTTAAATTCCTGCAATTCCTTACTTGCCTAAAAGCAGAGCCTCCCCAAAAGAGCTCAATTGTATAAATGTTCTTCCTGGGAGCAGCTCGAGTCTTCTCTTCTCTGAGAGAAGTCAGCGCTGCACCCAGACAGACATTGGCACAGGCTCCCATCTGTTCTCCTAAGGGTCCTTTTATCTTTCTGAAAATTCTTTTGCTCACCCATCACTGGCCTTCCCTTTCCCTTTTCTCCTGTCAAGAGGGTTTATAAGCTCTTCAATCTTACCACTCCTTTGAATATTCACTTCTTTCTGTGATATTCCCATGCATATGAAATAGATTTGTATTAATCTACTCTGTTCACGTGCCTGTTGTCCATTTAATCCTCAGGACCTTAGTCATTCGACCTAAGAGTTTCATGGAAAAGATTTTCCTCCCCTACAGTGCTGAGACCAGCGTCTGTTTCTTAGTAAAAAATGCTATTAATGCTAAGTATTTTTATTTATTAATGAAAATGTATTGAAAGAGGACAGGAGGTGGGGAGACTTGCTTTCTTTAGCGGATGAAGTAGTCGAGGTCATGGGACAGTCGAGGTCATCCGGATAGGAGTTGAGTCGAAAGGACTTAATCATTAATTACATGTCCTGGTGAAGAAAAGGAAGGAGTATGAAACAACTCCTGGGTTTCTGATGCTTCAGTGGATGGGTAGAGTGCCATCTCATGAGGCAGGGAATACAGAAAAAGGAGCAAAACTTGGTGAAGAAATAATGAATTCAGTCTGGATTTTTGTGCGTTTTCAGATTTGCTTGTTCTTGATGCATCCAGCAGGAAATAATAAAACACGAATCCCAAAGACTGGTACCAAGTAGATGGGGCTTGTGTGCAGTGGGAGGGAAGGCAGGAGGGTTAAGGGGATGGCACCAACTTGAGAACAGAGGGCAGGAGAGAGGTTGGAATCCAAGGCCTGCAGTGGTGTTTTCTATGATGGGAAAATAAAGATATAGAGCAGCATGTGGATGGATTAACTCGGAGTAAAGCCTGGAGTCCCCACCTGTGGAGTGCTTGGTGGTCTGGCCTCTGCTCCTGCGAGTCTCCCTCTCCCTTGCTCACTTCCGTCCTGCCACACTGGCTCCCTTGCCATTCCCTAGCCATCCAGAACTCTCTCTCCCAGTACCCTCTGCCTTCTCACAGATCTGCAGATGGCTTCAGTCAAACCTCTGCTTGAATATCACCTCCTCAAAAATGGCGGGCATGCTCTGCATTCTTCTCACTCTCCTCTGGTATATGTTTTTTTGTTTGTTGTCTGTTTCTCCTGCTAGAATATCAGTTCCAGGTGTGAGACACTTGGTTTTATGCACTGCCCTTCTCCCAGTGCCTAGAACCTTGTCTGGTACCTAGTAGGAGCTCAGCAAATAGATGAATAAGTGAATAATCATTGCTGCTTATCCATCAGAAACCACACAGATAAATGCAAAATTACAACTGTGGTGAGTGGTGAGGCACCTGGGGCAGAGGGAGAACCTAACCTGGCCGTGAGGAAGAGTCAAGGTAGCATGAAGAACAAGCTGGAAGCTTCTGCTTGGCCCTCATTTCTCAGTCTGGTCTTCCTATTTATTGTTTCCTGGACTGAAGAAAGAATTCCCTGGATTTCCTTCTGTCTGTGGTCCTCCCTCTTAAGCTCCTTAGCTCCTGGGACAACAGTTGTGTTTGTAGAAAACAGTCTTCCTAGACAGTAATTATAGACAGGCCACAGAAATGAGATCTTTTTTAAAAATAGCTGTTCGGGGCAGAAGGAACTCATCTTACTTACCCATGGTGACTATTTTCCATTTGCAGAGGCAGACGATCTCACATGTCTCAGATCCATGTTTTCCTTGCTGTGTAGGGCTGCTGGTGGCCTGATAACTGGAGGGTGAGGGCTCTGCCTAAGGGCAGCAGTGCTACCACTGGCCTTGGTAAACGTAGGTCCAGTGTTGCTAGAACCTCCAATTCTTTATACAATCTAGAAATTTAGAATTTCATGTGAAATTTCTTGATTTTAAGTTTGACTCAATTTTTGGAAACAAGGTGCATACCTCACATAACCTGGCAGTGAGTTGAATTTCCTTTGAGTTCCCCAATCTTGGTTTTTGAAATAGGAAATACCGTTTTTATATTATCATTTACCGGGGTAGGGGTGGGGGAGAGAAAAGATCTTTTCTTGAAAGCAGAATTCTAAACAACTTACCAGTAGAATGTAGTTTTCTCTCCTTCATTTAGTGTTAAGAATATCTCAGACGCTTAGATAAAAGCAAGGCATGGGTACTGAACTTTAGCTGGTAGATTCAGCCGCTAGCCTTTTTGGGCAATGGTATCTTCTTTAGCTACACTATGGCATAGAAGAGCTCATTATTTTTAAATTTAAAAAAGGGAGGGGTATGTTACTGCTTTAGCATTCAAAAGGTAAAGTCAAGGAGGGTCAACTCAAAATTGCTTCAAGAAACACCTGGAAATTCCAAATGTGTTTACAATTATTTCTCTACTGATGGCATTACGTTTCAGAAAGTGCCATTAATTGTGATAGAGTAACACACAGCTCTTTGTGAAATTTAAGTCCAGTGAATATCAGCACCTTCAAAGACAATAAAAATTCCAGGCTACATTTATCTGTTCCCATGGGAGAAGTTACTACAATGTATATTGTATCTTTCCATGTGAAATTCTTTGGCTTAATCGTCTCTCATTTATACACAGTTGTCTGAGGTCAGTTTTCCATTTTCCAGTTGTCAAACAGCTGTCAAATTAAAACACCAGATCCTAAAGTTAATTTACATTTCGTGCTATTCCATATTAGTGTATTTCATCACTTAACTATGTAAAAAGCTATCCACATTTCTTCCTCATTCCTTCCCTCAGTTACCCCATTTTTCCCTGCAATTGTTCATACATACATTAAGTATGGTACTCCAAGTATTTTTATTATTTTCCAAGCATAGTTTTACAGAATTTACGTGAACTTAAAAAATACGAATTTAAAAAATCCACCCGAATTAGACAAGAGTCAATTAAGTCAGTTGAGGTTTTTGCAAGACGAGAAAGTCATTTGACTTTAAACATGTCGTCCTTATTGTCACTGTCATGCCTATTTTCATCATTTCTATCAAATTGAAATCTCAGTAGTAATTGAACATGGAATTCTTAATTGTGTTCTAAATGTCAGTATAGATTAGTATAATAGTAAAAAATTTAGCATTCATTTTTAATAATTCATTGATGAAAGAAATATTTCTGATTATGCCATTGATGTTTCACTGCAAAGTATCTCAAGTTGTCAGTGGGTGACATTGACACTGTAATCCTCTGTAGAAGAAGTCCAGCCCTTAGGAGTCTGATGAATACTTTAGAGCAGCGGTTCTCAGCCTGGGGGTCGTGACCCACAGGAACTGTATTAAAGGGTTGCGGCATTAGGAAGATTGAGAACCAGGGCTTTAGAATTATGTGATTTTGGTGAAGAACTATAGTCTTATATGTACATAATTCATAATTACTAGAAAACACTTCAAATGGGTATTCTTAAGTTATGATAATTAGGGATTACTATGTGGTGGCACAAAAATGTCCTCATGTTAGTTTATTTAACCTTTTATACTAAGGTCATTTCAATCAATTATCTGTAGCTTGCTTTCCATAAACTGATAAGTTAGGGCTTGATTTAACCTTTTCTAGATTTGGACACATTCTCCTCTGAGATCTCATAACTCCTTATGTATTTCTCCATTACACCATTTATTAAATTACACTTTAATTATGTTTTTACATATCTCTGTGTTCCACTAGCCTGTGAGCCCCTTTCTGGCTCCAGGGCATATTTTGTTTAACTTAATCCTTGGTACCTGACAAATAGGCAGTCAGTGAAAGGCTATCGAATAAATGACTAAGAAAATGAGTTAGCAAATGGGAACATACATTCAGCAATTAAAAGACATTAAATATACAGCGTTACTTTGTTCCCTTGTTATTCTAAATTCATCAAAGCTATCATTTAAAAACGAAATTACATTTAGATGTATATAACAAAATAATCCTGTTGTTTGTACAAATTTTCTTAGAAGTTTATTGATCTTTGAAAGGATTAACATTGAAATTGTAGTGAAACAAATTGAATTAAAATTTTGGGTAATACTAAGAGAACAGATAAAATCAAGCTAAAGTTTAATGGCAACATGAAAGTTTATAATAGCACAGCAGAGTTTTTCATACAATACTAAATGCATTTGTGTCTAATTTTATCTTCTTGTCATTTGAAGTTTTTTTTAAGTTATTCTTGATTATTTGGCACAATAGTTCCCCTTTATCCTTTGTTTCACTTTGTGCGGTTTCAGGTACCAGTAGTCAACCTTGATCTGAAAATATTAAATGAAAATTCCAGAAGCAATTCACAAATTTTAAGTTGCATGCTGTCCTGAATTACATGATGAAATGTCTCTCTGCCCTGCTCAGTCCCACCTGGACATAAGCTACCCCAGTGTCTGGAGAATTCAGGGGCAGACGGTATCTGTCTCTCAGTCACTTAGAATGCATCTGGATTAGCAGATTGACTACTCAAGTATTTGCAGGAGTTGTGTTCAAGTAATCCTTGCTTTAGTCCCCAAAGCAAGGAATTAGTGATGCTGTCTATTGGGGTATGCCAAAGAGAAGCTGTAAACTGGTTCCTATAAGTGAAAAAGTGAAGGATTATATCATAGGTATATATGTATAGGAAAAAGCTTACTCAGTACATGTAGGTGTTGGGCACCCTTTGGGGATCATGGAATGTATCCCACAAAGGTAAGGGGGAACTGTAGTACTAATTAATGTATTCCAGAGTGATTTGGTGGTAACGTAATGAGTTATGTGTTCTCTCTCTCTTTTTTTTTTTTATTGTTTGGGATTCCTTGGTACAAAGAATTGGGTTATACTGATTGCATTTGTTAAAATATCTCTTACAATTGATTCCCAACCCTAAGAGGTGTGCCATACACGGAGACCCCCCCCCCACCTTCCCTCCTCCCCTCTCCCAGCTCCCTCAGTCTCCTACCCTGCCTTGTATTAGCTCATCTACTGCCTTCATATTAGAATTGAGTGCATTGGATTCTTGCTTCTCCATTCTTGTGACGGTTTACTAAGAAGAATGTGTTCCCCCTCCATCCAGGTCAATGCAAAAGATGGAAAGTCTCCATCTTTTTTAATGACTGAATAGTATTCCATGGTCTACTTTTACCATAGCTTGTTAATCCATTTCTGGGGTGGTGGGAATTAAAATTGTTTCCACAATTTGACGGTTGTAAATTGAGCTGTGATGAACAGTCTAGTGCAAATCTTGTTATGGTAAAAGGATTTTTTTTCTTCTGGGTAGATGTCTAGTAATGGGATTGCAAAATCAAATGGGAGGCCCAATTTGAATTCTTTGAGGATTATTCATTCTTCCTTCCAAAAAGGTTGTATTAGTTTTCAATCCCACCAGCAGTGTAAAAGTGTTCCCTTCGCTCCACATCCACACCAGCATCTGCAGCTTTGAGACTTTGTGATGTGGGCCATTCCCACTGGGGTTAGGTGATATCTCAGGGGAGTTTTGATTTGCATTTCTCTGATGATTAGGGATGATAAACATTTTTTCATATATTTGTTATCCATTCATCTTTCTTCTTTAGAGGTTCTATTCATATCTTTTGCCCAGTGATATAAGGAATTGTTGGGTCTTTTTTTGTGATTAATTTGAGTTATCTGTAGGTACTAGTTATCAAGCTTTTGTCCAATTCAGATTCATAATATGTAAATATCTTTTCCCATTCTGAAGGTTGTCTGTTTGCTTTGGTTGTTGTGTCCTTAGCTGTTCAGCAGCATTTCAGATTAATTAAGTCCCATTTGTGTATTTTTGTTGTTGTTGCAATTGTCATAGAAGTCTTCTTCATAAAATCTTTCCCCTGGTCGCTATCTTCAAGTGTTTTTCCCACACTTTCTTTGACAGTTTTTATTGTTTCATGCCTTGGATTTAAATCTTTTGTCCAGGCTTGGTGCCCATAGCACAGTGTTTACAGTGCCAGCCACATCACCGAGGCTGGTGGGTTCGAATCTGGCCCAGACGAGCTAAACAATGACAGCTGCAACCAAAAAATAGCCAGGCATTGTGGTGGACTCCTATAGTCTCAGCTACTTGGGAGACTGAGGCAAGAGAATCACTTAAGCCCAAGAATTTGAGGTTGCTGTGAGCTGTGACACCACAGCTCTCTACTGAGGGCTCTATAGTTGAGACTCTGTCTCAAAATAAATAAGGAAAGAAAATCTTTTGTCCATCTTGAGTCAATTTTTTTTTTTTTGAGACAGAGCCTCAAGCTGTCATGCTGGATAGAGTGCTGAGGCATCACAGCTCACAGCAACCTCCAATTCCTGGGCTCAAGCGAGTCTCTTGTCTCCGCCTCCCAAGTAGCTGGGACCACAGGCACCTGCCACAATGCCCGGCCATTTTTTGGTTGCAGCCATCATTGTTGTTTGGTGGGCCTGGGCTGGATTCGAACCCGCCAGCTCAGGTGTCTGTGGCTGGTGCCTTAGCCCGTTGAGCCACAGGCGCCAAGCCTTGAGTCAATTTTTGTAAGTGGTGAGAGGTGTGGATCCAGTTTCAATCTTTTACCTGTGGTTATGCTATTCTCCCAGCACCATTTATTTAATAAGGGTCTTTTCACCAGTGTATGTTCTTGTTTGGTTTATCAAATATCAGGTGGCTGTCAGATGTTAGTTTTGTTTCATAGTTTTCTATTCTGTTCCAAATGTCAATGTCTCTATTTTTGTGCCAATACCATGCTGTTTTGATCACTGTGGCCTTGTAGTATAGCCAAAAGTCTGGTAGGGTGATACCCCTGGCTTTGTTTTTATTACTAAGAATTGCCTTGGCTATATGGAGTTTCTTCTGGTTCCATATAAAATAAAGAATTATTTTTTCCAAATCTGGAAGTATGATGATGATATTTAAATGGAGGATTGCGTTGAATCTGTAGATTGGATAGAATAGACATTTGCTTTATAGAATAGACATTTTTACGTGTTGATTCTTCTCACCCATGCTATTTCTCTTCTTAGGGTTTCATAATTTTCTTTGCAGAGGTCCTTCACCTCTTTTGTTAGTTGTATTCCTAAGTATTTCATTTTTTTTGGAGGTACTGTGAAGGGAATGGTGTCATTGATTAGCTTCTCATCTTGGCTGTTATTGGCATATACAAAGGCTACTTATTTGTGGACATTGACTTTATATCCTGAGACATTATTGTATTTTTTGAGCACTTCCAGGAGCATTGGGTTTGAGTCTTTGGGGTTCTCTAAGTATAAGATCATATCGTCAGCAAAGAGCAAGCGTTTGACCTCCCCTGTGCCCATTTAGATGCCCTTTATTTCCTTCTCTTGCCTGACTGTATTGGCTAGAACTTCCAGCACTATGTTAAATAGTAGTGCTGATAGAGGACAACCTTATCTGGTTCAAGTTCAAAGTGGAAAAGCTTTCAATTTTATTCCATTCTGTATAATATTAGCTGTGAGTTTGTCGTAGATGGTTTTGATCAGTTTAAGAAATGTGCCACCTATGCCTGTATTCTTAAGTGTTCTAATTAGAAAAGGATGCTGAATTTTATCAAATGCTTTTTCTGTATCTATTGAGAGGATCATATGGTCTTTGATTTTGCTTCTGTTGATATGGTGGATTATGTTTATGGACTTGCACATATTAAACTAGCCTTGCTTCAGCCAGCCTGTGCCTCTTCAGTGGTGAATTCAACCCATTGACATTTATTGAGAGAATTGGTAAGTGTAGTAGAACTCTTTTCATCTTATTTTGTGAAAGTCCATTGTGTAATTTTATCCTTTGCACCATTGTGGAAGCTAAGTTTTGACCTTTAGCTTCTGGGTGTTTACTTAGCTGGGAGTTCCTTGTGATGGTCAGTGTTGAAAATAGGTATATTTCTTGTAGAGCTGGTCTTGTTGTGGCGAATTTCCTCAGTGTTTGTATATCTACAATAGATTTGATTTCTCCATCAATTTTGAAACTTAGTTTAGTAGGATACAGAATTCTGGGCTGACAATAAGAATATTGAAGGTGGATGACCATGCTCTCCTGCCTTGGAAGGTTTCAGTTGAAAAGTCTGCTGTCATCCTAATGGCTCTGCCTCTGTAGGTCAGTTGGTGTTTATTCCTGACCGCTAGCAGAATTTTTTCTTTCATCTTGACTTTGGACAGGTTCATTACAATGTGTCTTGCTTGGAGAGGCTCTGTTTCATCTCTGATGACCCAGGGTTCTATATCCATCTGAAAGGAGCATGTCAGGATCTTTAGTGAAACTTGGGAGGTTTTCATTTATGATAGTCTCCAGTAGGGCTTCCATTCCTTTGGGATAATCTTCTTCCCCATCAGGGTTCCTTATTATTTGTATGTTTGAATATTTTGTGGAATCTCATGGTTCGCTAAGTGACCATTGTGCTTTCTTTCTCTTCTTTTCTGCCTCTTTGACAACTTGGGTTAACTTGTAAACTTTATCCTCTTGCCCTGAGGTTCTTTCCTCTCCATGGTCTAACCTATTTTTGATACTTCTCCGTATTTCTCGTCCAACTTTAGCTTTTGTCTTTCCATTTTATCGTCCATTCCTTTTATTGTCTTTATCATCCGTATTTTAAATTCCCTTTCAGTCAAATCCATTAATTCTTTATAGATGGAGTCTTCTGCAGTAGCTGCCTTGTGGGGAGTTGCTCTTTTTTTGGTTTTTCACATTGCCCAAATTTTTCTGTTGGTTCCTCATGTGTTCTTTCTTCTTGTTCACCTCCTTGTCCTCCTTTTTCCTTCTCACTTCCGCCTTTGCTTCAAATTACTTTGTCTCAGAGTGTGACCAAAAATACAGGAGTCTTTGCTCTGATGATTCAGATTTCCACTGCTCCTGATCACATGCTGTATACGGCTCACCACCTTTCTGTGCCCCCCTGAGCTTTGACTCCAGGTGAGGTCCATGCCCCAGGTATGTCTGGGTTCTCTTTTTCTCCAGTCATACTGGGAGAACTCAGCTGAGTGATCCTTCTGGTCCACCATGTTGCTCCGCCCCTTGAGTTATGTGTTCTCTTTGCTTACTACAAATGGCTTCTAGTGAAAATATATTCCAGTGATGTATTTCCTTATCAGGACCTTTATTACCAGGGTAAAAAATAAGAGATGTAGTACCTTAGATTCTGTATGGTCTACTGCCTACTTGAAGCTCCATTTATATTTCTGGAAGACATCAGAAATGGAACATGTCTAAAACTGAACTACTTATCTTTCTCGTCAAACTTGCTGTAACTTCCCATCTCAATTACTATCAACCCAATCCACTGGTTGCTCTAGTGAAATACTTTAAAGTCATTAATTACCTGGGGTTTTCTCTCAAACCCCACATTCTTGCCATCAGGCAATTGTGTTGGTCGAGTACATGCACCCACACACACATTAGTTCTTGGAGTCATGAGGAACTACTAGAGGCTGGTTGGATTCTTCAGCCAGTTCTCACACTCTTGCATAGATTATTACAATCATCTCCTTGCTGGTGTTGCTACTTCCACCTTGCCCTTCTATAATATTCTCAAGACAACATCCAGGGTTACCTTCCAAAAATATAAGTGGGGGAGGGAAAGAGCAAGATAGTGGCTGAGTAACAGCTTCTTTGCAAATGGGCACAGTGAGATTGGGGAGAGAAGACTCTAGGCATCTCTGGCTTATGGGCTTTGCCCAAAAATATAAGTGAAATCCTCTCCTCCCTCTAGTCAGAACCTTGCAGGCCCCTTGGGCTCATCAAACCACCTTGCCCCCACACCTCTTTCTTCATACCCTTCCCAACACATTCTTGCCATCTTTACAGGCAGTCCTTAGGTTACCAGTGAGATAGGTTTTGTAGGTTTGTTCTTAAGATGAATTCGTGTGTATGTAGCACCAGGTCCCTGTTACCTGCAATAGCCCCCACTCACATTCATAAGTGCGATTCGTATATCAGTCAGATACTTGTAACTTGGGTGCTTACTATAATACCTCCATTTGTAAGTACAAGTTATACATAAGTTGGATGTTGGTAATTCGGAGACTGCCTAAATCTTAAGCTTTGAAAAAAAGAAGAAAGGCTTTAGGTTCCTAGCTTTAATTACAAATATTAGCCATTTGCGTTTTCCTTTCTGCTGTCATGATTGTTCTATCATGTCCTCTGTCCATTTAAGCAAGAAGATATTTCCTTTTTAAGTAATATGCAGGTAAGTGCCTTTTGTAAATTAAAGAAATGAACCTTTTGTTGAAAATATTTTTCTGAGCCTGTACTTTACTCATCATTTTTTTGTGTGTTGTTTTGAGATATGTGGGGTTCTGCATTTTTATGTATCAATTCTGTTGTTTTGTAGTGGCTTCTTCCTTGGGAAAAAGCATTAGAAAAGCTTTATGTCTTTGTTTTTTAAATTTTTAAAATTTTATTATTTTGCAAAAATAAAAAAAGATGTGCAGGCGAAAGAAGTGAGTGCCCATGCTCTGTTGGTGGAATGCAAGCTAGCACAACCTCCGTGAAAAGTACCATAAAGATTATCAAGGAGCCCAAAGGGGGTCCATCATTTGATCCAGCAATCCCACCACTGGGCATCCACCAGAAGGGAAAGAATTTACTGCCTCAAAAAGTTGCTCACACTCAAATGTCTCTCACAATCACAAAGATGCAGGATCAACCCAAAGGCCCATGAGTCAATAAGTGAGCAAAGAAAACACTATATAGAGAGTAGAACCTCCGTAACTGTCCACCTCTCTTTATTGACTGTCTCCTTAAATTGAATTAATTTTCATGGACTGGACATGCACCATGTATGTAGGTAGTATGGTAGGCCTGGTTCCTTATGTTGACCACCGTCTACATGTTGACCAGTTTGTTATGGTCCCTTGGGTGGTCCACTTAGAGAGGTTCTACTGTAGATGCCATGAAAATTCTACTGAACCATAAAAATATGATAAAACAATGTCCTTTGCAGCAACTGGGATGAAACCCATGAATAGAAGACCAACTTGTAAGTGCAAGCTAATCTGTGACTATGAAAGGTCACAGAGATTAGACATTGGAGACTCAAAAGTGGAGAAGATGGAAGGGAAATGAGGGACGAATAATTTCCTTTTGAATACAGTGTACCTTATTCAGGGGATGGACATACTAAAAGCCCAGACTTCACCTAGTGATAAATTACAATTTATCCATGTAACAGATATCTCCTTATACTCCTAAATCTACTGAAACAAAAACTTGGAAACAAAAAAACGTTGGAGGCATCACACTTCCTGATTTCTCTGCACATTGCAAAGATACTTAACCTAATAATTAAAGCAGTTTGGTGCTGGCATAAAGACAGAAAACTAGATTCATGAAACAGAATGTGGCACAGATATAGATCCTTCATACATGTGTTAAAATGCAGGGTTATTTGCACACCCATGTTCTTTGCAGTATTATGTACAAAATTAAGTAATCAAAAGCAACCCAAACTTTGGAGTATAAACATGATAAATAAAATATTATTCAGCTTTTAAAAAACAGAAAATTTTGGAACATACAATAAAGATTAATCTTGATGACATAATGCTAAATAAAATAAGCCAGCCACAGACCATTACTGCATGATTCCACTTCTATTAAATATCTAAAGAAGTTACACTTTTAGAAACAGAAGATAAAATGGTGTTTGTCAGGAGTCAAAAAGATCTTACATCTTAATATGAAGATACTTTTAAGAAAATGTGAGGTGATGACTAAACTTAATTTGACTCTAAATTGTTATCTTGCTATCCCTGACTTATTTTTTTTTATTTAAATAAATGTATTTTATTATTCTTCATTACATTATTTCCCCTCCCACCCCTCAGTGGTAACACAGAATTGATTTACAGAAAGGAATACAGAAAACACTAAAGCTCCTGGTAGAGGGAGAGAATTCAAGTGGGGAGAGAGAAGCTTTCTCCGTTTCTCTCCCGGTCTTTCCCCGTCTCCTCCTTTAGGCCTTTAGTCTCAGGGTATATATAGGTGTATGGGTTCCTTGGCCAGGAAACGAATGAATGAATACAGCCCCTTCCGCCAGGGGGGCAAGGTGAGTGAGTGTATCAATGAATGGATACACTCCATTCATGGAGTTGAGGCCTAGGAAATTCACAAGAAATTGACCTAGGCATAGGAAATGGGGGTTCCACATTTAGTCCTAAGTGTAAAGTGAAGGAGACACCAAGGCACAGGTGTCTCCTCAGCAGTTGTCCAGCCTTTTTGGCTATTGGGGCCTCTCGGGGGCGTTGGAGGTCCCCCTCCTTGCCTGTCATCCAGCCCACTGGTTCTTCAGCTGGCTGCCGCAGCACCAACACCACCAAGGAGGAGGCGGCAGGTCCGCCAGCTCCACTGAGCTGGCTAGGGTGCCAGATGTCCTGCATCAATTCTCCCTCTCCAAGTAGAAACCCCAACTGCTGTTAGGGAAAAGGGGCAAAGACTCTATCTAACTGCTTCCTGCTGGATCGGGCGATGATAGAAGGGGGCAGTTAGGGTTTCTCCAGAGAGAGAGTAACACAGGGGTTCGTGGACTGTTAATGGTTTATTGTGTGTGGCTTGATGACCTTTCTGGAAAACATAAATCTGATTAGTGTAGTCAGTAATAGGCAAAGGTAGAACAGCGTCAGGTCAGAAGCACTTATTCAGTGATGCTAAAAGAAGACCATGTTAGGATTTTTCTAGCTGTTTCCTAAATAATAACTTCAAACTTTCTTTTGGCTCACAAGTGTGGGTGGTCTGTGGTTGGCTGTCTTCATTGCCTACCTCCGTAGAAGATGGAGGGTTCCAGGACTTTACTCGTGAATGATGTATACAGGAATCGACTCCTATACCTTTAACAGCTGTAGAAGAAGTCAAGATAACAGGAAAGGGGACTTCCCAAGTTGGGGTCAGGGAAGGTGAATTAGAGGGAGGAGTTTTGATCATGACTCGATCTCCAGGAGGGAAAAGTTCCTGTTTTAGTTAGTATGTCCCTCCCCAAACAGGGAGCAGGACTTACAGGGACGATTAGGGAGGCATGAGAGAACAGCAAGTCATCCCAATTGCAGCTTAGAGGCTAGGAGAAAAATTTGGTAACCGGCTGTCCAGACACCCCCTGTATAGTTGTGGATTTGGGAGGTAAAAGACCAGGATTAGAGAGAAGTACAGAAAAAGTTGCTCCAGTGTCCAAAAGAAAGTTTCTCTCCTGGCGCTCCACTATAAGGCAAACCTGGGGCTCTTGAGGGGTGATGACACAAGCTGGAGCCCTGAGAATTTGCCCCGGGCACTCTCAGTCCAGTTTGGGCTCCGATGGGGTCCCTGTTCCAGGAGGCCTTCACCTCTGGGGACAGGCCACCCTACAGTGGTCACCCTTGCATTCTGGACAGGGGCCAGGTGGCTTGCCCAGCCTGTGGTATTGCTGGGGGCAGTCTTCTCTGGAGTGGCTAGTCTGACCACATTGGTAGCACTTGTTTTTCGCTCCTCTGGTTTCCCTCTGTCCCTGAAGGTTGCTCGTTTGTCAGAGTGCCATTACTAGAGCTGTCATTCTTTTCTGTTCCTTTCTCTCTTTTTCCTCCTTTCTCTGCAGACACAATGATAATTCTTAAGGGGCATTCACGGTTATTCGTGGACATGTATGGCAAATGAATAATATTAAGACACCTTATGCATTCTCAACTTAGATCAAACCAGATGACACTCCACCTTCTAATTTCACCTCTCAGAGGGAGAGGACCAAAGCACGGAAATTACAGGACTCACTGCAGTGTGGCTCCAGAAGTTTCACCTCTGGGGTCAGTTAGATAAGGTTTAAATCCCAGCTCGGGGAACATTTTATGAATGGCCATATGCAAGTCTCTTAACATTCTTAAAACTCATTTTCTTCCTTGTAAAATAAAAAAAAAAAAAAATTGAAGCGAGTTTATTATAGGATTTAATTTTATAATCTCTGTGAGCAGTGTGTGTGTGAAATTTATTTATACATACATACACATAAATTCCCCTAGGAGCAATAAGAGTTCAGTATTCACGAATTCAGTGTTAATGTTAATTTTATAAAACATAACTATTGCAAATAATGGGGGTCGGTTGTGTGTTTGTATGTAATCAATTCATTTAACGACGTCGCTGCCATGGCATCTACTTTTAGGCCTGACATAGTTATTTT
Source organism: Perodicticus potto (assembly GCA_963574655.1). Lineage (NCBI taxonomy): Eukaryota > Metazoa > Chordata > Mammalia > Primates > Lorisidae > Perodicticus > Perodicticus potto. The sequence goes on along the minus strand of CAUYRH010112575.1, from coordinate 10,129 downwards.
AAACCTCTTCATTCCCTGTCACTTTTGGCCTACTTAACACTCACCCCACCTCCGCTCCCCATGTGGTTGTTTGTAGTATATCCCACTTAATTCATTATCTGCCTGACCCATAACCCAGCACACTCCATAGCTGCTGACAGTGGTAAAACCTAAGTTTCATGCTAGAATTAAATAAATTTTTTATGACTCCAACCACAATTTTTCCTTAAACTAGCCAGTCCCTGTGTGAAAGTCTAAGGGCTGATGATTACACACTTTAATAAAAGCTTAGTCTTCCTGGTCCTCTCTCTCCGTCCTTCTCCTGTGGTTGGATGAGGTCCCTGACACCTCTGGACTTCTCTTTAGAAAGCCGAACTTCTCTGGAGCCTGTAACAAATTTTTCTTGCTTCATGAATTTTGGTTTCACATCCTTATTGTATCTTACTTCACACACACACACACACACACACACACACACAAACACACACACACACACACACTCCTGACCTCAAGCTTCTTTCTGGTCAGAGTTCTTTTTGAGAGAATACTTATTTTAGTAAGAAATAAGTATTGGACACGGGTCAGATAAGAGATACAAGGGTGTCTGACAGTATAAACAAGAGACACTTAGTTACTGATTAGGGATTTAGGCATCAGGACATCTGCCAGGATAAAGAATCTGATGAAAGGCACACTGTAAACGTATGTGACCACATTCTTTGTTTTTCTGGTCAAGGAAGGTGTAGAGTCCATAGCCCGCTTCAGGACACAGAACTCAGAATAAAATTAGAAGTAAACCACCATAATAGAACTCATAACACTGTGTGCATGTGCGTATTTATGGATGTATGTTCTGCTTATTAAAGACAAGAAGTAAACATTATGGGTAGCAAAAAAGATGAGTTTTATGGTCAAAGAACTGGAGGTCTCTATGAGATTAAAGACATTTTAGAAGGCTGGCAATAGATTCAGCAGCATCTTGGAGGTAGAGAAAGTGGATGTAAGAAATGTTTAACTAAAGATTGTGGGGATTGTTCAGTTATTTGTAATTATATCCACCTGCTACAGTAGAGGAGTTAAAGATCTTGGAAATGAGACAAAATAGGAGAAAATTTACAAGACTTTGTATAATGGTGGCAGTAGTATTGAAAAAGATAAAGCCTGTGAATTTTCTGATACAATTTTTAATAAATCAAAACTTATTGGACATTTTCAAATGTTTTCAACCACAAAATTATGTGAGTAAAATCTTATGGCTGCATTTTAATAGACTTGTAGTATTTGAGGGAAGCAAGAAGGAAAATGGCCTGGAAATGGCAGTGAATAGCAAAGAAGATAACTATTAAGCCCCATCAAAGAAGCACAACAGGGGAAAATGAAGTCCCTTCCAGGCCATGAAAATGATGTGGAAACATGTAGAAGAAGGTAGAAAATATGAGATTGTAAAGATGCTGAAATATGAATCCCGGTGAGAGCAGGACAGCGTTTGAGCGACAGAGTTGGGGAATTGGGTCAGACAGCTGCACTTCATCTATAGACTAGAGTGTGGGTGGCTGTAAACTATCAGGGATAATGAAACCTCGATAATGAAAGCATTTCTAACAGTCTTCTACAGCATGATAAAATTACTCTCTTTAAGTTTTAGGAAACCGGTTTATTCTTTGTAGATAATTGGAAGAAAGGGATTGATTGACTGAGGCCAGGTAAGTTACATGCACATTCTTTCATTCCTGCTGATGGGGCCATTCACACTAGATTTGGTCATATTTTATGTTCCTATTGTAATTCTTTCTACAAATTTTAACTGACTGTAATTGAGTCAAAATAAAGGTGAAGCAAGAATAAATACACAGAACCAAATAAGTTAAAAAAAAAAAAAGAAAAAAAAGGAAAGCCACAATCCTTGCTTGATATGCAACCAACCTAAACAACATAATTTTTAGTGCAAGAAATCAACTTTGGAGTAGTTTTGTATCTGTTACAACCTGCAAAATGCAAAACTTATGTCAGGATTTCTAAACATCTGTTTGAAGTGATACAATCTTAACTTCAATGTATCAGGTTCACTTGCTTTTAAAGAAACAAAAAAAAGTAAAATATTTAGCTTTAAATTAGTTCAATAACACTTGCCTAAGAATTTTCAAATCTGATCTAATAGTAGGCATGGCTTTCAATTTATTTCTGAAAGTTACAATGCTTTAAGAGATACACTGTTTTCAGGGAGGGCATATTTTGTCCTTCACTTTTAGTATGAAAGGAACTAGTGAATATATGGACAGTATGGCCTTTAAAAGGCTTAGGAACATATGGAATATATGGAACTAGTGAATATATGGAAGGTTGGCCTTTAAAAGGCTTGTGAACTTCAGGATAACCCAGGAAATGTTATGAGAAATTAATTAGTGCATCTTATATACTGTCCCCAAGCTTATCTTGCAGTAGGGGTCTTTTCACATGATAGAAATACCTTCAATACTCAATCAATATTTATTGGTTGTCTATGGACAACTCTTTTTTTATACAAGAGATAAAAAAGATTAAGAAAAGATATTAACAATTTTTTTTTACTCTAGAGACAAAAAGAATAAATAAAATATATTAACAAATGAGTTTATTAATTTATGTACTGAATTTATCAGTTTGGGAAATGCCCTCCAAACTAAAGTACTCAAAAAGTTTTGAAGAAGGATTAATTTTTTTCAGTGAAAGCAAGAAATGACTAACTCACATGAATATTTAAACAAAGGTAAAAAGAAGAAAGAAAAAGACGAGAAAGAATGAGTAAAAGAAAAGAGAATAAAAGAATAATAGAAGAAAAAAAGTTACTAGGATAAAAACCAGAAGAAAAATGATGAAGACAATGGCAAAAGCAGCTGAGAAGATAACAAGGGAAGAAGAAATAGATCACAAACAAGAACAGAAAGAATAAACAAGGAAAAAAGAAAAGAAAACAAGAATGAGAAAATAGGTCATGAAAGGAGTAAAAGAAGACAGAGAAAAATAATAAAGCAATGAAAGAGAATCCTGAAAAACATTAGTTTACTTGGTGGGCAACAAAGGTAATAAATGACATAGTTTGTATACTAATGAAGTTATTTTCATAACTTCTAGAATGTAGAAATAGTTATTTATACTTATGATAACGGAAATTAATTAATTTTAATTGATTGCAATGTAGCTACTCATTGGTTGTCCCTTGACTTTTTTTTTTTTTTTTTTGCAGTTTTGGTCAGGGCTGAGCTTGAACCCACCACCCTTGGTATATGGAGCCGGTGCCCTGCTCCTTCAGCTACAGGCGCTGCCCAGTCCCATGACATTTTGAATGTATTTTAACAATTTAGTAAATAGAAAACTTGCACCAAGTTCTTTTAATAGGTTTGTCTACTTCTTTCTTAGGGAGATTTCTCTCTAAAGAAGTCATCTTGAGTAAAATTTATATTACGAAAATAATTAGAAGAGATTTCTCTAAAGACAAGTCTTTATAATAGCATATTAATATACTTATTTTATGTTCATTTTAAAATTAAAATAAGAATTGAAACTTATGCAGACATCCTATTGAAATGCTAAAAATCACAATTATTTAACGTGGCAGCAAAATTTCAAAATATTGCTGCTTACTGCCTGTGGACCATAGTGATTCCAAACTGGAAGGAGCATAAAGTAAAGTGTTTATGAAAGGTGTGGTGTACCATATAGACTATCTTCGCCTTATATGTTCACCAGCCCGTGAGATGATATAAATTTATTGCTTAAACAATAAATAAAATTTAAAATTCATTTGTTTAGCCATGCCAGCTACATATTTTTAATAGAGTAACATATAGACAGTCGATATTGATTTGTTGTTGTGAAGTTGAATGAGGAGGAGGTTGGCACAGTCACAGCTCTACAATAATCCTTTATGCAAAGGATGGATGAGATTTTCCTACACATCAGACAGTTTATCTCAAGAGCTTCAGATTCTTTACATCTAAGAACAAACTTACAACATCCCAAGAAATAGATGCTTTTAGTCATTTGTTGAAAAAATTCTATTGCATTTCCCTGGGCTGTTTCCTTCCTGCCAAATTAAATCTCAATGAACTGAAACTCCTGATCACGCGCAGTGTGATAAGTCCTAAAAATGCTACATAGCTCACTGCTGAACGTCACTGTCATCACTTGGGAAGTACTTCCCTTGTGAAGCTGGCCCTGACACCAGCACCTTGGCCACCCTGAAAAGCAATGTTGAGACTCTTTTTCTGGAATAACCATCAGAGCTGTCATCACACAAGGTCTGACAATTAAGTTCTCAAACTTGCCACCGTGCTTTTACATTGGCAGAAAGCTGTACAAACAACTTGGTGAGGTTTCACAGCCATTATGTATCAGTGACTCACAGTCGTGTTCCTGTCAACGTGTGGTGTCTCTTGCTGAGTTACATTCATTATCTTCATTTTGTGTTTCTGTGTGTGCAGTTACGAAATTGCATTGAAGAGTGGTCCAGGCACTGGCGTAGGTGCATAGGTTCTAAAGAGGAGTACTTCAAAGGTGGCCCTAATAATAAGATATGTAAGATCTTTTCTAGAATGAGAGTGGGAACTTAATTTTCAGACCTTGTACATGTGAAGGTTTCCAAGGGAGTTCTTCAGAAACCCCCTGTTTACACATGATAGCTGAATGTTCACAAGCTTTCTGTCCAAGGAGTCATTATTGAGAAACAAGTAACTGTATGTATTGCAGATGAGGCTAGAAAAGAAGAGAGAAATGAGATATTGTATTCAACTCAGTTTACTTTGCTAACATCACTAGCACTGCACTAAACTCTGGGGATACAAAAATAAAGCCATTCATGGGTATTCAAGACATCCTTTATCTTAAACTGTGGTTTTCAAACAGTATGGTAAAGCATAGCCCAGCAGAAGGGTGTTTCGGAACTCTTTCTAGCAAAGTGCCAGAGTTTGAAGACTGTATAACATATGTTTTGATTTCAAACTCTATACACCGATTTTGGTGGTCACATTTGTCAGGCTGAATGCTACCCTATTTGCAGAGCAAGGTACAACGTGCTTTGTGTCAGAGGGACGAGATGAAGTGAAAAATTAAATGAATGTCAAACAAAGTGTTCTTTGAAACATTTAAGAATTTGGCCTCATGAGAACCTAAAAAAGCCTTTCAGGGCAGTAAACATGTCGTTCTAAAAGGAACATGGTGTTGAATAGCAAACATTAAATAGTGCAGTAACCGTGAATTGTGTTATAGATGTACTGAGATACTACATTGTAGAGATTTTGTTTTATTATTATGGACTTGTGGATAGTATTGTTTTCAGTCTAAATTCTGTCAAGTGTACTGCAAAATTTTTAGTATTTATGAGTATCCCATAAATCAAAAAATGGTAGAAATGAAAGATATATAAATGCAATCTTAAAATGGAATTTAATGACTATATGAGAAATGTGTATACATGACGGTGTTGGGGTTCTAGTGAGGATGCCAAAAAGGATGTAATATCAATGACCTATATGGATAAACCTGAAAGAAGTATCTTAAAGATGAGGTGAGAAATGTCAGGAAATAAACAGAAACAACTGATATTGCTTCTGTCTGAAGATAACCTGGAATGTGCTAGGATCATGAGAAATGAGGCTGGGAAGGGAAGTAAGATAAGAGGTGTTAGATTGTCACATACCTGAATATCATGGCAAATAATTCCATGTATCATTATAGGTGATGAGTAGATTTTAATTGAAAAGGGAATATGAATTATCATAACACTGTTTAGTTTTGGTAGATTCAGCAAAGTGAAGACTTTGAGATGAGAGTTTTGAAACAGGTAGAGAATAAAGCTTTTTTATACAATGCATGTATTGTTAAGATAGAAAATGTCATGCTCATTAAGAAGGTTTTACAGAAAGCTTCTGAAATGAGCAAAAAGTGTGTGACTTCTATTTTCCAGTCTGTAGTAAAGTTATGTTAAAGAATATTTGGATTGTAAAATTGTGTTAGTGGCGATAACCAAATAGTAAATTCCCATAAGGGCAAATAGTGCTGAGTGTTTGAAGACGTTTTCACTTCTCAGCGTCCACCTTATTCCCAGTAGTTATTCTACAGCATGACATGAAAGGTACACTAGCTGGGGACATCATCAGTCTTGTTTTTCCCCACCATTTGAGATGTCATAATAATGTAACAATTTTTTGAGGGGTGTTGTCTCACCCTACCCAATCATCGTGATTTTCTTTTTTGTGTGCTGACCATTGGTTAGAACATTTCATAGTGTTGCAGTTGTACAGCAGCTTTTAATGGTGGAAATCACAAACCTTAAGAGTACAACACAGATAAAAATCAGAAAAAAATTAATATCAGAGTTTACAGTGTGCTTTTAATACAGTCATTAAGAGTGCCCAAATTAAAGCAAGCGTGTAGATTTCATCCCTACTCTAAAGTGACCTCAGAATCAAATATATTATCTAATTTAACTATTGCCTATCCCTAGGGTTTTTTTTTATTATTTCCCAGAGATTTTATATTAAAGAGATGTATAGAGAGAGATGTATGGGTGGGGGGGGAGAACACAAAATTCTTCCCTTAAAATGGCACAATTTCTTTCTTTAGAGGCCAATATGCTATGTAAAGATACTTTATACCAAATCACTGCTCATTCAGTTTTATGAGCAAGGCTACTGTCTGATACCCCTTCTCTTCTCTGATACATCTTATAAAATATTCCCACATCCTGCTCGGCGCCTGTGACTCAACGGGCTAAGGCGCCAGCCACGTACACCTGAGCTGGCGGGTTCGAATCCAGCCCGGGCCCGCCAAACAACAATGACGGCTGCAACCAAAAAAATGGCCGGGCGTTGTGGTGGGAGCCTGTAGTCCCAGCTACTTGGGAGGCGGAGGCAGAAGACTCGCTTGAGCCCAGGAATTGGAGGTTGCTGTGAGCTGTGATGTCATAGCACTCTACCCAGGGTGACAGCTTGAGGCTCTGTCTCAAAAAAAAAAAAAAAAAAAAAAATTCCCACTTTCTGGGACTCTTTTAGAGCACAGAGTTAAAAGGCTTAAAGAGAGAAGAAAATACTCTATAATTGTCTTTGAGGAGTAAGGATTTCATTTCTGAAAATAATATTACCACATGCCACTGTTCAACTGGAATGGTCTGGCCTTAGGAAATCAAATTTTTAGTGCCATGATAAATAGATCAACTTAAAGCAAAAAGAGAAGTAATATTTCTCGCTCATAAAATAAGTAAAAGAGAGAGCATCTCCATATATACACCATCTGTTCTTTAAACCATCTCCAAGTTATATCTCTATGGAAGTGCATTTGCCAACAAGCTTAAAGAAAAATCTAGTTCTTATAAAAGGTCCTAGAATATAGTTTTGATAAAGACAAAAGCCTTCCTTTTTCTAATAATGAAGCGAGAGTTTTAGATATCTGACTGCTTGGAATGTTGGAATATGTGCCATTTAAATGTTACATAATGATTGAGTCAGTTAGGAAGGACATCTCACTTATCATAAATTGGAATAAGTTAAACTGGTGGCTCCTGAAGGAAAACAAATCCAACAGTCTATTTTATTGCATGTGTTAGCTAATTCACAGATAACTTATGTCCAGGTATTGGACTTATAAGTAGTGACTAAGGATGTGAAAAGAAAATAATAAGAATGGAGGTGTTATAGATAACATAATTCATAGTAGAATTAAAGCATCAAAGGAGGAAAGAGGATAACTAGGAAAATAAAAAAGAGATAAACAAAGTCTGAAGTGTGGTGATCAATCTTCTTGTTCCAAGTACCTTGGTCAATCATTGTCTACAACTTAACTGGGAAAATACTTGATCCAAAAATCTTGAGGAGAAGTAATCTTTATATGAATTATCTAATTCCAGAGGTGCCCGAGAGTTTTCAGCTTGAGATCTCTGATTAAGATCATAGTCCAGTGATTTAGGATATTGATGGTCTCTTTAGCAGAGATTAAAGATAAATGCCAATTCCTTTGTGTTTTTCTGCTCATAAAGCTAATAGTACCAGATAGGATTCTTTCCATCAGTTTTTGAAGACTCTTGTTCTCTGCTATGACATCCATAATACCAGATATCAAGGCATTAGGTCCTACAAAGATGATTTAGGAAGATGATGAGGAAAGGCTGCAAGCACCTATTGATATGAATGAGTGCATTGATTTATCTTTTGGAATATTTGCCTATGTCTGTGCACAAATGTGGGATGTAGAATAGAAGATGATTTTACTAGACATGTGGTTATCAAAAAGGAAAGTGAAAGCATCTTATGAAATAGTATGTAAATATTGGTCTCTGCCTCTGATTGCTGATATAGAGCTTCTAAGATCTTTGTTGTTTCCTGAGAAATACTAATAGGAGCATCTGACGCAGAGATTTTAAATTCCTTGGAATTTCCTGAGTGATAGGACCTTCTTTTCTGCCAATAGAACCACCTTGGGTGGGCTCCTAGACCACTCAAGATGGGATTTGCTTCCAGGGGAAAAAACCACATGATTAAAGGGTTAGTACTTTTAGCACTGCTTCTAACTTCCAGGGGAGGGAAAGGGGCAAAAGGTTGAGTTGATCACTAACGGCCACTGATTTTTATCAAACATGCCAATTGAATGAAGCCTTCATAGAAACCCAAAGGAGAATATTCAGGTAGTTTCTGGCTTATAAACACATGAAAGTTATAGGAGACTACATCTCTTCCATCTGGTTGTTTATTCATCCACATTCTTTGTAATTTCCTTTATAATAAACCAAAAACCATGTTCCCCCAAGTTATGTGAGATATTCTAGTAAATTACTCAAACCTGGGGAGGTGGTTATGGGAACCCCAATTTACAACAGGTCAGATAGAAATATAGATGGTAACCAATTACTTAAAATTGGCATCTGAAGTGGGGGGCAAGCTTTCAGGACTAAGCCTTAACCTGTGAAATCTGACTCTAATTCTAGGAAGATATTATCTACCCATCCAAATAAATATCACAGACAGTAGTCGCTCAGTTGCTGTCACCACAATGGTTTGGTGTAGGGGAAAAGTCAGAAGTGTTGTAGTGTGTGAGAGAAGAAAAAACAATTTGGTTTTTACTCTCTTTGATGCATCCTAATAGGAATTAATTTCTTTTTCATTAAATCCAATAACAACACCTTGGCTGAGGAATTTGAGTGGCTCTGAGAATGTGACTAATCTGATTTTCAAAATTCCATTTGTTCCTTCCTAAAGAATGAAAGTTATACAACTTATAAAGTTGCTAAATAGTAGTTGAGCTTTGCACACTTTGATTAGAATTCCAACTCAAAAGAATGCCCCTTTGCTAGAGACCTTGAAATTCACAAGTTGGGAAACAAAATCAAGTGTCTTTTTCTTGCTACCATCAGAGGGGTAGTTCTTTGGCAGAGAAAGGCTATGTGAAAAGAAGTGATCAATGACAAACACATACTCATATCTCATTTATGTGGAGAAGTGTAGAAAACCCACTTATAGGCGCTTGAAAGAGTCTGGAGGTTTGGGCTTCTGTGCGTTTTACATCTTCACACGTCAACAGGATTATGACGGCAGCATGGGTTGCTACTGAGGTCAGGGACCCCTTGTTTCCAACAGTTTATAAAATCATGAATGACCACAGATCCATTTTCAGAGTATGCACAGTTATTCTCATCTCTAATAAATCAACAAATGCTAGTGAGCTTTATTTAGTTCTGACATCCTGACATCATTTTTCTTCGATAAGGGTGCTATAGCCCTTAAATTCTCTCTTTTTATTTTCAAGATATGATAAAGCCAGAGAAAAGACTTTGTCTTAATTTTCTAAAGGGGTTTCTAGTAACTCATTTCTTTATTGTTGTTTTTATTTTTATTTTTGCCTTGAAGCATAATATTGGAAGGCTTGGTAAAAGATATGATTCCTTCTTCTACCACATTTTGACTGTTGGTTTGAACTTCTGATCTTAGAAGATATAGTCCTTTTAAAATTCTAAAAAATAGTTTTAAATAATTTAAAACATTGCTTATTGGCTTCCAGTTGTCAAGAGCACTATGCAAGTTTTTGCAGAGATTTTTGTAGTGTATGTGATGCTTCATGGGTAAAGCCTGATAGTCTGACCGATGACATGAAACATTTGCCTATGTCCTGCCTGTGATGTGAAACA
>CAUYRH010112573.1:0-62655 GCA_963574655.1 Perodicticus potto | reverse complement strand
CTGTCATTCTTTTCTGTTCCTTTCTCTCTTTTTCCTCCTTTCTCTCCAGGTCTCAGTTATAAAAGACCATAGTGGCCGTTTTAAGAAGATTCTCCAGGTTATGGTTTGGGCCTAGAGCCAATTTTCAGAGTTTCTTTGAATGTCTGGAGCCACTTGAGTAATAAATTTGTCTTTTAAAATAATCTGACCCTCTATGGAGTCAGGTATTAATTGGGTGTGTTTTCTCACTGCCTCCCTAAGCTTCTTTTTTTTTTTTTTTTTTTTTATTAAATCATAGCTGCGTACACTAGTGCAGTCAAGGGGCACAATGTGCTGGTTTCATATACAGTCTGAAATGTTTTCATCAAACTGCTCAACATAGCCCTCATGGAATTTTCTTAGTTATTGTATGAAGACATTTGTATTTTGCATTTAGTAAGTTCCACATGTACCCCTCTAAGATGCACCATAGGCGTGGCCCCACCAATTACCCTCCCTCCACCACAACCTCCCTCCTCCCCTCCCTTCCCATATTCTTGTGCTATAGTTGGATTGTAGCCTTCATATGAAACCTTTAAATTAGCTTCATAGTAGGGCTGAGTACATTGGATATTTTTTCTTCCATTCTTGAGACACTTTGCTAAGAAGAATATGTTCCAGCTCCATCCATGTAAACATGAAAGAGGTAAAGTATATTTCTGTTTCTTTAAAAAAAAACCCTGTTTGTTGAAAAATCTATTTCTGTATTTTGAATTTCACCCCATCTCCGGAACATTTCTCCTGGCTTTGCTCTATCTACCATCCTTAGTTTCCTAAGAAACAGAGCATAAGGATCCCTCTATTCAAAGGCATAGTCTTTATTCTTAGCAATAACTTTCTTCCCTCAGAACTTACCTTCTTCCCTTTCTTATGAGCTAGGCAGGTAATCTTAGAAGGAAATTAAGTGTCTTGTCTTCTCTCCCTTAAAATTAAAACATTCTCATCAGCTGTCACCTTGACACCTTTCATCTGGGGCCCACCTTGGCTCTTCTAGCTCATATTCTACAAAGCAAGAACTGTCAGCCAAAATGGAAGAGAAAAAAATAAGGAAAAGGGGTGCCAAAATACCCTTAAAAGCTCACAGGCTTACCTAGAGATCCTTAAACTCCCCTTGAATATCTAATAGCTAACCTAGGCCTTTGGAGTTCTTTCACTCTTCCATTCAAAGTCTCACCCATTGTTTTATAACATTTATAGCTGGGAAATAGGGAAGGGAGAAAACATCTGCCACTCCCATCCCCTGGAATAAGATTTTATTATGCTTTCCCCAAGTCTTTTACTTTCAGATTACCTGAGTGCAAATTCTGGTTTATCATGTGACCTAGGGCAAATTACTCAGAGCCTCGGTTTTCTCATGTGAATAAAGATAATAATTCTTACCTTATAGGACTGTTCTGAAAATTAAATAACAGATATGAAGCATGATATATAGCACATAAATACTAAATAAATACTAACTATATTCTTTAATGATGATAGTGCTTTATTCCTTTTTAATTTGCGCCATTGATGCCTCTTAGAACCCTTTATTGTGGGGCGGCGCCTGTGGCTCAAAGGAGTAGGGCAATGGCCCCATATACTGGAGATGGTAGGTTCAAACCCAGCCCTGGCCAAAAAAAAGAACGCTTTGTTGTGGAAAGAAGAGTGAGTGCAGGTGAATACAAGGGCAAGTGTCATATCTCTACTTGTTCCAGATGCCAGGAGAGATACAGGTTTGTTTGAGCTGGCTGGAACAAGTTACCTGTAGCTTGCATAGCACCTTGGTTGCACCAATGGCTGTAAAAACTATAGAGCCAGTTAATTCTACCTCTGCTGTCCTTCTTTGTCAAATTGACATATACCATATCTTGAAGATAGAGGAAATCATCGGTTTTTCATGTCCTCTTTTTACAATCTCGGTAATATAGCAAAGAGTTAGAAGTTTGAAACCTCTTGTCTTTTGACCATAAGATGACATCTTGAATTCTACTGGGCATTAAAACTTTTCTGCTTTTGTATATATCTTACTATAATAATTACCTGCTTTTCCTTTCTATCTAGGATCTTAATTGATTCTGTTCAATTGTGTTTCATTATATTTTGTTATTTTTCTCACTCTCACAAAGTCCATGCATGTATTTTCTACTAATTTATACTTCTTGACTAAGTCCTCCTCTCTTCTAATGGCATCTATCTCTGCTCAAACTAAATCACTTATAGGGAACAAGCTTGCATAGCTAACCGTTAATTCAAAGAGATGGAAAATTAGACTTTTTAGTTGATTAGGCCCAAGTGATCTACAGGACAATGTTTTGTCAGCTAAAGAATAGAAATTGCATCAAATTAAATCAATACCATTTTAATAAATTTTTATTATTATGTTTAGTGAGCATAAGTAATATATCTATATACCAGTGTCTAGGGCAGTACTATCTGCAGTGAAGAAACAACATAATTTTTTTTTTTGAGACAGAGTCTCACTGTGTGGCCCTCAAGAGAGTGCTGTGGCATCATAGCTCACAGCAACCTCAAACTCTTGGGCTTAAGCAATGATTCTCTTGCCTGAGCCTCCCAAGTAGCCACGATTACAGGCACCCACCACAATGCCCAGCTATATTTTTTGTTGTTGTTGTTGCAGTTGTCATTGTTGTTTAGCTGGTCTGGGATGGGTTCAAACCCACCAGCCTGGGTGTATGTGGCTGGCAACCTACCCACTGAGCTACAGGCACCACCCAACATAATTTTTTTAATGAATATAATTTCTTACATACTTGAAGTAGTTTGATTGATGAGGTGCTTCTGCAAGTAAGATCAGATATAGAGTAGACAGGAAGTATTAAATTAAGAAAAGATATTCTACAAGTGTAGTGACAGTTTGTCAGCCCTTGTAAAAATTTTTTTAAAAGTTATATAACTGACAAAATTTTATAGTTATTATTTATAAGAATATGTAGAAGAAATTTTTAAATAATTGCATCTGAGTTGGTTAGTCACTAGAATGCTAGATTCATTAAGCAACCAAATATTTGTATTTCTAAACTTCACTTTGCCAGTTGTGAGGAGGAATTAGTATTGTTATTTTCTCTGATTATTTTAGGTATTATTTTAGTACACGACTTAACAAATAAGAAGTCATCTCAAAACTTGTATCGTTGGTCCTCAGAAGCTCTCAACAGGGATTTGGTGCCAACTGGAGTCTTGGTGACAAACGGGTAAACCCAGAATTATTTCTCAATGTTTTGAAATGTTATAGCAGTCATAGGTATGTACTTTGCAAAATAACACTTTGTGTTTGATTTGCAAATATTTTCTCCTAGTCTATAGATTATCTTATCATTCTCTAAATAGTATCTTTCACAAAGCAATGATTTTCATTTTTATGAAGTCTAATCTCTAATTTTTGTTTATGGATTATGCTTTTGATATCATGCCTAAGAACTCTTTGCCTAATCTCAGACATCTCCAGTGACCAGCCTTCCATTCCTGAGCCATGTATTATTCATTTTATATGTTACGATATTTTGATTTGAGAATATTGTCATGAGGATTTTCTCAGTGTTCATGAGGGGTATTGGTATATAGTTTTTCAATCTTCTAATATCTTTAAAATTAGTATGAAAATAATGTTGACCTCATTAAATGAGTGGGAAGTGTCCCTTCTTCTGTTTTCTGAAAGAGATTATATATACTTAGTGGTATTTCTTCTTTGGACATTTGGTAGAATTTATCCAAGAGACTATCTGAACCTAGAGTTTTCTTACATGAAAGGTTTTTAATGACAAATTCATTTTCTTTAATGATAAGACTATTCAAGTTATTTCTTTCACTCTAGGTGAGTTTTGATAATTTGTGGGGTTTGTGGAATTCATCCATTTCATTTAAGTTGTTGAATATTGTCCTTTTGATATTTGTCCAGTCTGTGGTGATACCCCTTTCTCATCCCTGATATTTTTACTTTGTCTTCTCTTTGTTTTTTTGTCAGACTTACTAGAGGCTGATCAATGTTATTTATCTTTTTCAAATAAGTAGCTTTTGGTTTCATTGGGTTTTTTTCCTATTGTTTTTCTATATACAATTTAATTGATTTCAGCTCTTGCAGAAATAGAAATCCAATTTCCTTCTTTCTACTTGTTTTGCATTTAGCTTGCTTTCTCTATATAGTTTGTTAAGGTACTTAGATTACTGACCAAAGATGTTTTTCTTTTGTTAATATGAGCGTTTTAATGCTATAAATTTCCCTCTAAACACTGCTTTAGCTGCATCTCACAAATTTTTTAATGTTTTACTTTCATTTTCATTTAGTTCAAAATTTCTAATATTCCTTGAAGTTTCCCCATTGATAATTTAGAAATGTGTTAATTTCCAAGTATGCAGAGATTTTCCAATTATTCTTTGTTATTAATTTCTGGTTTTATTTTCTTTTGTTCTGAGAACGTTCTTTGTATGATTTTCTATTTGTGCACCATCCCCTGATCAGTATGTGACCTAGGGGTTGGTGTCCCTGTTTTTTCAGTTCAACTTCTTTGGTATACTGATTAGGATCAGATCCGTATATGCACAGCTTTGGGAATGAGCCAAAGGTTCATAAACTATTTTATTGGGGTTGCCTTTTCAACCTTTACCTTTTATACTGTCTTCCCCATACTTTGAGGTTTGCTTGGGCTCCCTTTATTGGTCCCATGGACAAAAAATTGGGGCTTTTGCTGCCTATTCTGTCATCTATCTGTGCAACTGTACCCACATCCAGGGCCAAATGGCAAAAGGACAAAAAAAAAGAATAAATAAGAATAAATGCCAGGGGAGATGGCCCCACTCTCTTGAGATTATAGTTTTACCAGTCAGAAAGGTTTCCCTTCCTCTGTGTTCCTAAGCATTCTCCTTGTTTTATACTTTTTGCCGCAACCATTATGAAATTGCTCAGGGGCTGTCTTGTGGCAGAAGGAAAAAAATACTGATTTTCCATATTTCCTCCAAACATTATGAGTCCACTTTCCTATTCACTGAGCCTGAGCTATAGGACTTCTTCTGGTGTTCCCTATCCACACAGACTATTTTCAGATTCTAAGTTAAGTTGCATTCAAACAAGGGGATCTGGCAGGAAAAAAGTCTGGTTGGGTAGTATTTCACATTTTAGGCTTCGTCCTCAATGTGCCCACTACCATTTACTTTTTGGAGTTCTGAAATAGCTGCTTCATGCATGCTGTTCAGGTATTATAGTTGCAGTTAGTGGGAAAGATGAGATAGAGTTTGCTTATTACATTATACCCAGGAACAGAACCCCACTTCTCACTTTTGATTGAAGAAAGTCTTCCAAAGACTTTGTTTCCTACATAGAGGTCTAATTACATAAGAAACCTAAATGCAGTATGAGTTTCAGTGTGTATGTATAGATTCCTGAAAGACCTACTGAAGGATAAACACCACTAACTTAAAGCCCATATTTCCTATTTTTCTCTGACAATTCTTTTCATCATTGATATCTTCATCAACCTAGCCTTTTCTTTATTTTCTACTAAAATTATTACTTAGGAAAGTATTCTTAAATTTAGGATTAAGAGACGGTGTGTTTACATAAAAAAGAAATATGCATTGGTAGCAGCGCCCATAGTTCAGTGGGTAGGGCGCTGGCCGCATACACCAAGGCTGGCCGGTTCGAACCTGACCCAGGCCAGCTAAAACAAAAAAAAATAGCCGGTGTTGTGGCGGACACCTGTAGTCCATGCAACTTGGGAGGCTGAGGTAAGAGAATCGCTTAAGCCCAAGAGTTAACATAATGAGACTCTGTCTCAAAAAAAAAAAAAAAAGAAAAAAAGGAAAAGAAATATGCATTGGTGTCCAGTGATTCAAGGTGGTAATAAAAATATCTGCACTTTGACCAGACATCTTTATTTTGGTCCTACAGCTGACCCTGCAAATGTATAAAGCAACATTAACACACTGATGCTTCACTGGTACATTATGTGTAATGTCAAAAGATTTGGAAGCAACCCTGGTGTCCAACAAAAGATTCATTGAATAAGTGATGGTATATCTACATGCTGGAGTACTATTCAACTGTTTTTTTAAAAAATCATAAAGATCTCTATGTACTAAAGTAAAATAGATCTATAGAAGATATATGGTTAAGTTTTTAAAAATCAAGATACAGAGAATAAATATACAGTGTATGCCTCAAATTGTGCAAGAAAGGGAAGAAATAATATATGCTTATGTTTGTATACAGAATCAGTGAAAAGATAAATTAAAAATTAATAAAAATGGTTTCCTATGGGGGAGGCCAGGGGAAATGGGTAGATGAGGGCAAGGGTAGGAACAAAACTGCTTAGCATGTATCTTTTATGTCAGCTTAAGTTTTAAAGCTGATATAAAAAATATTAGGTAAATTTTTATGGTAAGTGTTTTTTTAGCATGCTGAATTTTTTTTAACTTTTTGTTAACAGAAAATGTCAAACTTATTATAAAGAATAGAAAATGAGGCTGGGCATGGTGGCTCAGCTGTATTCCTAGCACAGTAGGAGGCCGAGCAGGTGGATCACCTGATTTCACCTGTTCGAGATCACCCCGAGCCAGAGAGAGACCTCATCTCTAAAAATAGCCGGGTGTTGTCCCAGCTACTTGGGAGGCTGAAGCAAGAGAATTGCTTAAGCCCAAGAGTTTGAGTTTGCTGTGAGCTGTGACATCACAGCATTCTACCCAGGGTGACAAAGTGAGATGCTGTCTCAAAAAAAAAATGAACCCCATGTACCTTTTACCCTGTTTCCACAATTATCGGTATATGGTCAATCTTATTTCATCCATACCTCAACCCACTTCACCCATTCCCCCACCCTCAACTAGATTGTTTTGAAGCAAATATTATCATTTCATCCCTATATATTTCAATGTATAATTTTAAAGGATAAGGACTTTTTTAACATAACAGTATATAATTTTTATACCTAAAAATTTAAGAATAATTCTTTAATAATTAAATGTTATTTTAATCTCCCCAATTGGTTCATAAATGTTGTAGTTAATTTGTTCAAATCAGTATCTAAATAAAGTCCACTCACTGTAATTGGTTTCTTAAGTTTCTTTTAATCTTAGGTCCCTCCTTCCTGTTTTGTTTTGTTTTTTTAACTCTCTAGCAGTTTATTTGGAAAAGAAGATGGCGTATTTGTCTTATACTGTTTCCTGTGTTCTGGATTTTGCCAATTGTTCCCCTGTAGTGTCTTTTAAACCTGTTTCTCTGAATATTCTCTCAAATGGTAGTTAAATATAATGGTCTGAAAGATGTTTTTTAGTTTTTGTTTTTCTGAAGTAGTATTGGGCAGATAATGTGATACCTGGTTATCTGTCTCTGTAATGTTAAGGAATTATCTGCTTTATGCATCCATGATAGAAATAGTTTACAAAAAGAAAAAGATTTCAAGATCAAATTTTAATTGTATACAAGATCTTATGAAATAAAGCAAGAAAAAAGGAAATCTAAAAAAAGAAATAAGAGAATAAATGATACGTGTGCTTTATAGATGTCAATATGCAAGAGATTATGCAAGACTGTAAGTGACGTGTGTGTATCAAAGATGACATTTGATAAGATATATATACAATAATTTGTTTATCAGGTGGAATTAGTGAATATAGGAAAAGAAGACAGTCCTAAATGAGGAGGGCGTTCTCAGAATTTTATTCTCTAATAAAGCAAATTTCAGTTTTTGGCCATGTTTCCTAAATCAGGATTGATGTTGTGGAGAAGAATCCACGACCTTGAACTGAAGCTGTTATGAGCTTTGATGCAATAAGTTGAAAGACAATATTTTGATGAGCTGGGAGGCTATATACCTGAAAACAAATGTGTTCTAAGGCTAAACAGTACCTGAGACTTTGTAGTATTATTGAAAAGGGCATAAATGATATTTAAGAACTTTGCTCCCTTCCCAATTTAGATTACTCTAAGAGAAAGAAAAGTAATGTCAAAGGAAAGAAAAAAGCTGTGCTCAACTGAGTTGTAGTGATTGGACTGTGCAATATTGATTTGCTGCCATAATTGTTCAGAGCTAGATTTTGCTGACTATTGTAAATTCAGCTTATAATGTGTCAGAAATCCAAATCTGTTTTATTCCTAATATGTGAATAGAATTTAAATTAATTCATAAAAAACTATTCAACACTAATGGGTTCTTGTTCCTTTGAGTAATAATAAATATCATTTATATCACCACTCAGTCTTTTGGATAAATATAGGGGGAAAAAAATTGTAATAGTCAATGACTTGAGACCACTAACCCTACATGATTCTCATTGCCTGTTCTCTGTTTCACATTTCAGGACAAACTATTTGTTACTAAATTCTTTCATTTTAGTATTTATTTTGTATTTCAGCTATTTCATTCTAGGTCCATTTGTTTAATACATTTCCCGGGCTATAATACCACCTATCTTTGATTTATTCAAGGCTTCATCTTCCTTATTTCTTTACTATTCAGGTAGAAATGTGTATCATAGATATAAAGCTGGTACGTACCTCAAAAGGTACACAGACGCTTGCCATTTTTCCTTTCTGGCACACGGCCTGAGCACTATGCTAGGTTTCTGGGTTTTCTCTACACTGAAGTTTAAATCTTCTCTTTGCTTCTACACTGAAAAACTCCTGAGCTTAGGGGCAGCACCTGTGGCTCAAAGGAGTAGGATGCCAGCCCCATATAACGGAGGTGGAGAGATCAAACCTGGCTCCATCCAAAAACTGCAAAACAAACAAACAACAAAAAAAAAAAACAAAAAACTCCTGAGCTTTAGCCTTAGGAGTCAGAGCCATGAGGAAAGTCAAGTCAACTGACTGTGGTATACTTGGTGGGCACTTAGTCATTCAAGTAGCCAATAACAACACATGGGAAAAATTTTGAGTGGTTGGATGAATAGTTAGAACTCAATAGATGATGAGGATGGATTGATAAATAAGTAGATGGATAAAATTGGGAGAAAAGTAGGTTTATGGGGATAGGTGAGCAGGAATCGGTTAATTTTCAGTAAAATGTCAGCTAGTTGTATTTAAATATTACACAGTTACATCAGAAAGTTAAACTCTATTCATCTGTTCATTGTTATTTATCACAGGGATTATGATCGAGAACAGTTTGCTGATAACCAAATCCCACTGTTGGTAATAGGGACTAAACTGGACCAGATTCATGAAACCAAGCGCCATGAAGTTTTAACTAGGACTGCTTTCCTGGCTGAGGATTTCATTGCAGAAGAGATTAACTTGGTGTGTATTTTCATTAATGCATCTTTATGTTATTTAAGCAATACCAAAGACTTATATTTCAATCATATATTCTAGTGAAAGAAGCGTTATACTTGAAGTCAGGATATTTGGCTTTGAGTCTAAAATGTAGTCAAGATTGAAATCAGTATTTCTAGGACTTTCAGATGTGCACAGTCTCTTCAGCCTTGTATGTTGATCTGTTGTAATATTCGGACTTTAGCCTATGAATAATGTAAATCAAGGGCTTTTTTCTTGAGAAAAATTTTTTTAAATCACACCAAAGTTAAAAATTAAATTGATGTAGGTGACACTACTCCTTGATTGCTACTGCTTTAAAAGAGCTTCTTGGCTTATTAAACTATAAAATTTACCTTACAGGCCAACCTCAAAAGATATCTGAGAAAATTATAAATTGTAAATAAGGAGTGCTTCATAAGCACTAATTTTTATAAACTTGTGCATGTAGAAAGGATTGAGTCTCTTCCTTAGATAGCTAGCTCAGTTAGAACTGAATTTTAAAAAAACTAAGACAGTTGTCATATACACAAACCAGTTAGCAATACTCAGATAATTATCCTGGCCAGCAGCTTCAGTTGTGGTTATATGTGATTGTTCACAGTAGGCTTTGTGCATCATAGTGGGTGCACTGGCATGCAGGTGTACAGTGGCAGTGGTATAGCAATACTAATGACCAGCATATTGAGCACTTACATGCTAAACACTGTTCTAGTGCTTTATATACATTATCTCACATGCATCATCTTCACAATCAACCTTACAAGGTCGGTGCTATGGCTCAGTGAGTAGGGTGCCAGCCCCAGATACCAAGGGTCGCGGGTTCAAACCCTGCCCCGGCCAAACTGCAACAGAAAATAGCTGGGCGTTGTGGCGGGCGCCTGTAGTCCCAGCTACTTGGGAGGCTGAGGCAAGAGACTCGCCTAAGCCTAAGAGTTGGAGGTTGCTGTGAGCTGTGACACCACGGCACTCTACTGAGTCTCACTTTGTCTCTTAAAAAAAACCTCCCACTTCCCCCCCTCCCCCAAAAAAATGAAGACAAGAAACAGAAGTAAGAAGGCCAAGGTTACTCGGGTCACATACTGCACTTAGACTCAGAGGCTGTGCTCTGCAATTAAGCCTATTTTCCCCTTAGTTGTCCTTCAACTAACATTGAGAATTTTGGAGATAAGAAACTCTTAGAAATCACCTAGACCAACAGTTGACTAAACCTGATTGTATGTTATCAATAATACCTATGAAAAATTTCGACTAACTTCACCCCTTTGGAGATAGTTATTGGTAAGGTCTGGCAAAAGGACCCGTAGTTTTCATAAATAACTCAGGTGATTCTCATCTCCTTACTCTGGGAGGCAACATTGTGAACACTGGTTGCGTCAGCTTCACCTCTCTATTCCCATAACTGTCAGCTTCTGCCTGCCATTCCATTGTTTTTACATTCTGCTTTGAAGTGGAGGGTGCCTCATTTTTCTCAGCTCCCACAATGGAATATTCACTGTCAATGCCCCAGGTAGTCAGTACTGGACCATGGTTTTCCAGAGGATTCCTGCTACATAGATATATAACATCCTTGTGGAAGAGGTGGTGAGGTTACTTTGAACATTATTGCCAAAGGGAAATTTACCACTGAATATACTTAATTTGTTCCAGTGCTTTTAGTATATTTCTAAATGTATCTGTTTCTAGTGGCTGTGGGTTTCTATGCAATCTAACATCAGTTACTGTATGAATGTACTTAAAACTATAGAAAAGAAAGAATATAACAGATGTATACTTCAAAGGTAGAATCAATGTTATCTTCTGCCTGAATAAATATAAATTCTTTAAATTATAAATAGATGGGAGATTACTTATTTTTTAAATCATGTTAGGCTTATTGGGTCTAGTACAAATTTATCTCTGTTATGTGTTCACTTCAAGGTGATCATATTGAAGCATGTTCCCTAGCTAATAGTCCTTTCTCAATCTCAGACAAGCTATACAGAGCTATTAATTTTCAGGCTTTACCCTCAGCCACGATCAATGGCAGATGGCTCTATCAGCAATCAAAGTCTCATCCTAAAAATCATAAGGCTTCTCTAGCCTGGTCAACCTGAAATTGCAGAGCCCTGGAATTAAGTTTGGGGGCAGGGGGTTGGTTTGTTTGCTGTTTGTTTAGTACATTAGCTCTATTTGGAATTATCTCTGAAGTTTTTTGACATTTTGATAACTAATCAATATCCATTTTATAAAACATTTCTACCTCAGGTCAAAAGTTTGTCTCTCCTTATATGCCCTAACTGCTATAGAAATGTGTTCAAACATTACTTCAAATACATTAGTTTGTACAGTGATGTTTCAGTCTATATAATCTTTATTATGGTAAGTGCTTTTTATACCTGAAAATTCAATCTGATAACATTTTCTTAGATTGAATAGAAAAGGGAACAAATATTCTGATACCTATTGTATCCAGGCATGCATAATCTCATTTAATTTTCACAAAAATCCTGTGGGTAAAAGTATTGTTTTCCCCATTTCACAAATAAGTGCCCAACTTTAGAGGTTTAGTAGCCAAAACAGTATTACAACACAATCTAAGTAATGTTGGAACAGATTCAGAGCTTGCTGGCTTCGAAGACTCTTTAGTTTTGAAAAATTTGTGTAGTCTCTTTTTGTATGGTTTTATCATAGTTTCCAGCCAGAATTTAAAATGTGAGCCTTGAAATGTTGCATATGAGTACAATAAGTGATTGTTACTAAATTCATTAGATAGGATTATGTGGGCCTAGTGATTTCAAAACAGAGTAAATGCAAAAACAGTAATTTCTGTAAGTTCTCAAGGGGTATAGAGGGTCTATAGCTAAAAGACTGTTATGGTCCTTGGAAAGGAGCCTACATACACTCCTCATAATTTTTTCTTAAGTAGCATTTGAGGTACAAATCAAAGTACTCTGTCCCTTGAGGTGACAAGGCAGTGCTGACAAGCAAAAACAACACAACGCTGAAATTCCAGCAAAGGATAATGGTAAGCCTTTTAAGGTCTTTGCAAAACTATTGTGATGATTTAATGTTCCAGATTGTTTTGTTTCTTCTGGACCCATTTTTTTCCTATTTAAAAAAATCCCATCAAACAATAGTAATATATCTATTGTTTATTATCTAAAATAATATGTCTTTGTGGCCTACTGATAGATGAAGTACCTTGCTTCCGACGAATGAGAAATCCCTGGTGATTGTTCTGTTCCTTCTTTGCTCCTCTAAATCCTTATTTTCATGCATCCTACTGTTCATGTGACCGGTACAGTACTTAATTAGTTGAGCAGAGTAAATAACCAGTACTAAAAAGTGAAGTGTGTGATGTTTTTTTTGTTTGTTTTTTATTTTGGGGGCCGGGTCTGGGTTTGAACCCGCCGCCTGTGTCATAGGGGATCGGCGCCCTACTCCTTTGAGCCACGGACACCGCCCCCGTGTACTGTTTTTAATGGCTCTATTTTTGGCTTTCTGGGTAAATGTAGGTAGGTCCCTTGTTTCGTACCTTAGTTTTGTTATTGGTAAAATATTAACAATCCTGTCTTCCTTTAGGAATTATTTGACATAAATACATTGATTCAGTATACCCCCAAATTGATTAAATTACAAAGAGTAAGTGGCCTTATCTATCTTTAGTACTTTCTACCTCGCTTTGCTCCTCATAATTTGAAAATTATTTGAGTATTTTATGAGAATATTATGTCTTATTACGCCTAAAGAAATGTGCAGCAGGAAAGATTGTGACTAACAAAGAGCTTAGGCTTCCTAACTTTCAATTGTGGATCTTATGTTTTATCTTCTAGGATTGCACAAATCCCCGGTACTTAGCTGCAGGTTCCTCCAATGCTGTCAAGCTCAGTAGGTTTTTTGATAAGGTAATAGCTTTAATTATGTTAATTTTAAATTTAATTTGTTTATTATGAAAGTTAAACTTTTTGTAGAATCCTGTGTCCCTTTATTCCTTTGTCCAAAACTTCACAGCCTGAATAATACTATTTTGATCTCTCTTATCTGTTGGTACCGTTGCTCAAGGCCTGCTGACGTATTTATTCCATCATCAGTGTTCTCTAAGTAAAGGGTGAAAGCTACTGAATGGTTTTATTTTTAAGATACTGAATTCCTCTTCTTAAAACAAATGATGTTGGCTCGGCGCCTGTGGCTCAACGGGCTAAGGCGCCAGCCATGTACACCTGAGCTGGCGGGTTCGAATCCAGCCTGGACCCGCCAAACAACAATGGTGGCTGCAAACAAAAAAAAAATGGCCGGGCGTTGTGGCGGGCACCTGTAGTCCCAGCTACTTGGGAGACTGAGGCAAGAGACTCGCCTGAGCCCAGGAGTTGGAGGTTGCCGTGAGCTGTGATGCCACGGCACTCTGTCCAGGGTGACAGCTTGAGGTCCTGTCTCAAAAAAAAAAACAAATGATGTTGACCCATTTTCTAGCTCTTTTTGTACTTATTCACCTGCTTACCCCCACACACATACACACTAAAGTCTTGAGTTCTTTTTTTGAATGTCCAGCTATTAATATTCTCCACATAAATGTTACTGTTACTTTTTAAGGTCATACCATCTTCTTGATTTCCTAATGTTTCCCTGTTGGAAAGCTTTGTATTTTAATTATTGATTCTTTGATTGCAAAATCTTACTTTCCTAAACTAGAATGAAGATATAGAATGACTCAGCAAACTGGTAAACTAGAGTTCTGTTTGTGTGTCTTTCTCAAGGCCATGCAGGTGCATTGACAAAGTTTAAATTGTTCACCCAATATTGACATTGCATAGGAAAGTAGAATAGGAAGTCTGTCTGTATGTATTCCTGAAAAAGGTTAACTCCTGTGTTAGATTCACATTTCCTTCCTCATAGCTCTTTTATGAACCATTTTTCTTTTAACTATTAGAGATCTAATATTTGGCCCTTTTAGTCAATATGTCAGCATAAAGTAAGCCCCACTCCCCTCTATGTTTAATATAAAATCACTAGGAAAATTTTGCTTCACTGAAGAACTTCTTAACTAGTTCATGGCAAATAGGTACAGGTGTATCAAACAATTGATTCCTTCAGTTCTTAGAGCAGCCAGAACCCTCAGGGTTGGAGGCTGGGTGATTGGCAGCTTCTTCCATTTTCCCCATTCTCCTATCCAAATATTAGCTCTTTCTATGTGTGCCATGACGTGAAAACTTGGGAAGCACTGCAAGGGACCAGATTTTCTCTCCACATTGTTTTCAGACTTAAAATTGTTTGGATCCATATCCTTATCTATAAAAAATTCTGTCCCCTACAAGGAACATCTTATTGATGTAGTCTGACCTAGAAAGTTCCCAAAGAATGTTGTTTTAAATTTTTTAAAAATTTATTAATTTTGAAATTTAAAAAATAACTTGTGCTAACTTATATCCTAGAAAAAGAGTGGGTTTTAGACTAGTGTAACCCAAGTTGTCAGGCAAGCCTTTATTAAAAAATAAAAAAATCAGGAGCAATTATTTGGTTTTAGGAAGAGACAAGATTTAGTAGGAGAAGGACATTGCAAGTTGAGGGTGAAGAATTAGGACCAAAAATAAAAGGTAACTTCTCTCTTATTTGCCTAAATCATAACAAATGGTGTGTGGACTAGGAGATTGGCGGACCTCCAGATGACTTTTTGATGTGTTATCTGCTTACATTGAGAATGTATAGAATTCATCTCCGTTTACTATGGGGATATGGTGATTTGGCACATTAAGCAGATTCCTCTCTAAGAAATAGCTCTTGCCTATTGTAACACGCAGGTGCTTTGCTTTTATTGATGAATTCTGTTTGGTACCTTCTGGAGCAGACTGCTAGTAAACTGACAAGTCATATTTGCTGTCATACTCAAAGAAGTGAATGGGATCTTATATCATTTCCTCATTATTTAGTTGCTTTTGTTGTTCATTTATTTTTTTCAATCTGTCATTAATGCTTTTTGGAATAAGGCAGGCCTTTATGGAAATAACTCCTATAATCCTGACCTCATTAACACTAGATTTTTAACTCATTGTGCTAATTGTCTATTGCTATTAAAAAGACCCTTAATTTGGAGCTGGAGTTTGCTGTGAGCTGTCACTCCAAGGCACTCTACCGAGGCAACAAAGAAAAACTCTGTCTCTAAAAAAAAAAAAAGATCCTTATTGTGAATATTCCTTTTAGTCCTATTAGTGGCCATTACAGTTAGTGATTTTTCTAAGTATGTGTGCTAAGTCCTTAAAAATCTTTGTTTCTTGCAGGTTATAGAGAAGAGATACTTTTTAAGAGAAGGTAATCAGGTTGGTATTTATCTTTTCTTGATATAAGGTATACTTAAATTTGGACAGGTGATTTCCACATTTGTTTCCACACATGGTTAAAAAAAATTGGGGAAAGCACTGTATAGGCACAAACAATTGATTTCCTCATTAAACACGAAAGGCGAAAATCAAAGCAAAGTGAAAATAAGGGTCTAAGAAACAAGGAGAATCCAGGAATAATGTTACATTATAAAATAATAGAAGAATATCATTTATTTGGGTCTCCAAAAGTGTATGTCCAGAGTCTGCCACAATACAAATAATTTATAAAAGTCTATAGGTAAGTATTATGAGATTCACCTTTATCCTTTCTGCTTTAGATGATACTGTCACCAGTTTGTTGACAAATATTTTTCATTTTGATAGAGTATCTTTTTAATCTTATATGGTTTTTTTGAGAAAAACTATAGAAAACTAGTTCTTTAAGTAACAACAGGCTGATACACAAAAATGAAAAATATGGAAAGAATTACTATTAGCATTTGAACTTTTCTTTATTGAAACTTAATGTGATTATCTTTCTTGCCTACAGATTCCAGGTTTTCCTGATCGAAAAAGATTTGGGGGAGGAACATTAAAGAACCTTCATTATGACTGAATTACATTCCCCCTTTGGAAGAGCGAGCAAGCAGTGGCAATTTTTCACAGCTTTCCTTTTGCTGTGTTTGATTGTTAATGTCATCTTAAGATCATCTTAAAATGCTACCCTTCAGCCTCTCCCTTTAGTGGAAAATGAAAGAAGGGTCAACATGGGCAGTCCACACTTTGTCCCCGTTTTCTCTGTTCCTCACCCTTCTGTCCCTGTTTATGGATTATGTAAAAACACCGTGGAAATATGAGATATTGTCAAAATGTTGCTAAATGAGCACTGACGAAGTACTGCAGAGAAAATTTACTCTTGCCTGGAACTGGAGGGTTTTTATGGGTCTGTAATTTTCCCACACGCATTACTGAAGGCTTAATTAAGTACTTCAAAAATGTATCTCTATTGTTTTACCTTCTTTTGAGGGGAAAGGTTCTGTTAACCAACTCTGAGTTGTCCACCTCAAACAATCTATGTCATTTTCAAAGACACAAAATGGTGTTATTTAATTGTCTCCACCCTCATCGCACATAGGGATGCCTAATAATAGCAACCTTGTCTCCCTCTTCTCTCCTTTGCAAATGGCTCAGTGGCTAGAAGAGGCGGACTAATAGCTGGAGTTAAATATAAATACAGATTAATAATACATGGAGAACTGTAGTACCAGAAAAGAAGAATTCTGTGAAAAATTGACAGCTCCTTCACTCTTTAGGTTGCCGCTGTCTGCAATATCATTGTTTTATTTGGAAAATAGGTATGGTAAAATCTAAGATCTGCACAAGGGCAGTAAGAGATTTATAGCCTCTTTTTTTTTTTTTTTTAAGGAAGAGTCAACTCCTGAAATGTCCCTTATCTATAGTCAGAAAACTAAGAATATTATTCTTGTGTCAACAATATATTCATGGAGAGAAGTAAAAATAAGTTCCACAGCAACACATTTACATGAATTATGAACTAGGATTCTTGGATTTCATAATCACTCCAAAGCTTTTTGGAGGTGGTGTGTGCGCGCGTGTGTGTATGCATAATTGTTCATCATTACTTTTTTTTTAACCCATCTTTGTTGCTTAACTCTCTCTGTACTAAGTTCTTTAATATATAAATTAGTAACTTAAAACTAACTGATTCAACACTTTTTATCACCCATATTTTTTCTCTGGCTCTGGTGTAAGTCTCCACACATGTGAATGCTCACATTAAAAAATAATAATCATAAATGTGTAGTTTCAGCTTCTCATTTTAAAGCGGGGGGAAAATTTTCGATTTCATTTTAAATTTCAGAAGTACTTTGAGAATCAAGGTATGCTAAAGAGATTAAAATAATGTTAGAGAGTGCTTTGAAAAAGCAGTCTTGGGAATTTGGGAAAGAATTTTAAAAGCAATTTTCATCAGCTAGACTGTTCTCCAGACTTTTCTTCCTTCCTCTCTGATAAGCTATAGCCCTTGTTTCTTTTTGACATAAAGAGAGAGCTATGCACATCTTGATCTGTTTGTGGAATTTGTCACAAGTGTGTCATAGCAGAAGCTGCGCAATTAGGAAGGTGAAACTAAATGCTACACAAAAAGCTAACCCAGCTAAAGCGCTTTCTGTTCTCCTTTAAGAAATAAATCAAAAACCCTTTCCTTTCCTCTCCTTTCTTTCTTTCATTCCCTTAATAAAGAAAAAAGATTATCCCAATTTATTTTTTTTTTTATTTTCTACCTTATTAAAAAAAGTAACCCATCACTGATTGCTCCAAGGTCTATCTGGAAAAATGAACAGTATTGAGGAATACTGTTCCTCAACTCTATTTCTTCTTGCTCCCTGGTTTGATTTCCTGAATTGTGGTTTTTTTCCTAAGGAAAACAATTTACTTAATGAGGTAGTTTTGTTGAGAAAGTGTTCTAAGAGAGGGGCTTAAAGGGGCATGAGAGGGAATGGTGGAGGGCCCATAAGAATGTGGGTATGAAGTAAACTAGGTAACCAGTAACCAAAAGAAAGAGACAATGACCAATAGAAAAGGGCAATACTGGCTTGAGGTGCAGAGAGGCCAATGAAAGACTTGTAACCTCTTTCAAAACAAAAGAGTGTTTATACCCATGCACTGGCAAAGCCCTTTGTATCTCTGTCTCTCTCACCTTCTCCATGATGAGAGGGACCCACCTCTAAACTTTCTCTTTGTCTTCCTAAATAAAATTTCTCCTTATTACACTGAAACTTGTGCAAGTTACTTTGCTCTCTATTCATCCTGCCTGTGCTGTTCCAGTTTTATTTCCAGTTTCCATTCATTTTTGCTTTCAGTTACCACCATGCCTTGGTTGAGCTTTTTAGCTCAGCTGAGTAATTGAACCAGGTCAACTGGGTTCAAGGAGCTGGAACCCCCTTCCTCACCCCCGGCAATTGTATTAGTAGCAGCAAAATAAGGCATTTTGCCCAAATGAATATTAGCTTGGGTTTAAAAAAGAAAAAAATGTTTTTGAACATTAATTTTTGCTAAGACTTCCTGAGAACTCATTAAAATTGCTTTTATTGGCTCGGCGCCTGTGGCTCAACCAGCTAGGGCGCCAGCCACGTACACCAGAGCTGGCAGGTTCGAATCCAGCCTGGGCCCGCCAAACAACAATGATGGCTGCAACCAAAAAATGGCCCGGTGTTGTGGTGGGCGCCTGTGGTCCCAGCTACATGGGAGGCTGAGGCAGGAGACTCGCTTGAGCCCAAGAGTTGGAGGTTGCTGCAAGCTGTGATGCCACAGCACTCTACCCAGGGTGACAGCTTGAGGCTCTGTCTCCAAAAAAAAATAATAATAAAATTGCTTTTATTTTTTTAAAGTGTTAATTAAATCTTGAATCTTAATTTTCTTAGTTTCTTGATGGGACAAGTTGGTAGCAATAGAGAAAGATTTCTTTTCTGTTGTGATTTAGAGCTCTAACCGATATTCTCATGTTCTGCAGAGGTAACCAGATGTAAAGGCGCATATGTGGTCACTAATCTGTTCCTTGGGTGGATAGTACCTTAGTGGGAATTCAACTAAGGATTTGGGCTGGTCTTTCCACCTTAATACTGGTAGGGTTCACACTACCCCAATTATAGCACTGTAGTATTTGAGAGAACAGCAGAAGCAAGACGGTCACTCACACCTTCCCCTCACCCCTTCTCCTCTACTGCAGACCGTAATACCTAGGTGATGTTTACCTGAAATGGGTCATAAGACCTTCGTTTCAGAAATACCCTTTATCCTTGAAGACACAGGGACAATACCAGGAAGATTCTGAAAAAACTGGCCTTGCTACATTTCCCCCAGTGAATTACCATTAGACCAAATCCTTTTGTCCTGCAATCGTACCTCTACATGACTATTCATGCAAATACACAGGTTTCCCTGTTTCTTTGGGTCTTCATTTCTGAAGGCTCTCATACCACCCAAAACTTATACTAAATCAATGTGTTTTTCTCTTGTTAATCTGCCTTTTGATACAGGTTTCTCAGTCATGAACCTGTAGCAATGGGTGAGAAAAGAAATCTCTTCTCTCCTGTAACGCTGTAAGAAAAGCTGCTCCTAAAGGGATTGATCCATATTAACTTTAGCTTGGGTTCATAGAATTCCCCAAACTTGAACCATTCCTGATAATAATCCAAATGTCTTGTCACTGTTTGTTTTTCTGTCCATTCTGAAAGTGGGCTTCATGGAACTGATGTGCTGGGTCATAATCAGAGCTTTGAGTCTTCATTTCAATAGTGTGTGCTCTAACACCCAACGTAGAGGTAGGACCTTTTGTGGGTATTTAATAGATGGTGGTTTAATTGGATTTTTTAAAGCATAGATAGCATCCTATTTTAAGAAGTTTGAAGGTCTAACAGGATGTCTGCATTGATTTAGTATCTGTTAAAATTCAGAGGAGGATACTGTTTTGGAGAAAGGAGGAGAAGGAAATTAAAAATTCATTTCTCCACAGTCTCAAGACTGAGCTCGATGGCTGTGGTGGGACAGGAAGGGCTCAAGAAATATATCAAATATTCCACAGTATGTTTGCTTATGCAAAATATCTGGAGCTGGAGTCTGGATGGCTGCTCTATAACATAGGAAAGGGATCAGAACTCAGTTACAATTAATCTGCATCTCACTTAAGGACATAAAGCTCTGACTTTTCAAACTCAAAAGTGTATAAAAATCCCCTGAATCTGCTTGCTTAAAATGCGGATTCCAGGATTTCATCTCTCTCCCACCCTGCCAACCCATCCCCAATTTATATGAGATAGAGACAGGATTTTGGATTTTTGTCAAGAAAACCAGGTGATTTTGATGCAGGTAGTTAGGATCTAGCCTTTGAGAAAAACTAATAAGCTCACCAAAAAGTGGAGTATATAGATTGTTGATGCTGTTCTTGCGGAGAGCTGCCTGCACATGATCTGACCTTACTGAACTGAGCCACTCCTCCCCTTCTCAAGGATACACAGGCCAAGGTGATTGTCAAACCTTCTATTGGCATAGCAGGAAATATTTGTCTTTGATATACTGCTGTCATTTTTATTACTGCCACTTTCTTCCTTCTAGGTGTATCTCATTTCTAATCCAGGTATATCTGTTTCTCATCAATGCCTTGCCATTTATACACACCTCCTTTTTGGTACCAATCTTTTTTTCCCAGCTGGCTAACCATTGAGCCTTATCAAGGTCATCCATAAGTACTGGTGAAGAATGGAACCCTAAACTCCAACCAAATATTAAAACTTTGCTCAATACCATCCATATATCAGGTAATTCATCAGTTCCATATTCTTCTTGGAGTTCCATATTCTATCCGTATGGAGTTCTCTATTCTCTAACTCCATTCTGGAGTGACTGCTCTGTAGGCCTGTCACACTGTGCTTCCCATTATCCTGTAACATTTTCCACTTTCTTGGTGTGGATGAGTAGTCTCAAGTTGGGATGGGTATAAGTATACCCTCTAAGAATTATATAAGGGGCCGTGCCTGTGCCTCATCAAGTAGGGCATCGGCCCCATATACCGAAGGTGGCGGGTTCAAACCCGGCCCTGGCGGAACTGCAAAACTGAAAAATAGCTGGGCATTGTGGCCTGTAGTCCCAGCTACTTGGGAGGCCGAAGCAAGAGAATCGCCTAAGCCCAGGAGTTGGAGGTTGCTGTGGGCTATATGAAGCCACAGCACTTTACCGAGGGCAATAAAGTGGGACTCTTACCTCAAAAAAAAAAAAAAAAAAAAAAGAAGAAGTATATAAGCACAGATAATTTTAAGGGCATCATTTTCCAGATCATCAATTTCCATATGTGTATCTTTGTTAAAACTGATCTGCTTGTGAATGCAGCTCGATACTAGTTCTTACACCCCACTTCTACTTTCACAATCACCCTTTTCCAGCTATAGTAAAGGGAGACCTCACCAATCATACAACTGTACTCTGATATGTCACCCCGGGTATAGATGTCTTCAGGGTACCAAGTAAAGAACAACTCTAAATACAGAGGGTGCCAAAAATAATACATACCAATAACAAAAGATGAATACAAGTCACACTGAGCACCTCTTACAATTGCAGAAGCCAAACATGACTTGACTATTACAAATTTAATACATTTTTTTACTTTCTAAAAATGTGTATACATATTTTTGGCACTTTCTGTATTTCATTTAAGGATTATGTTCCATTCCCACAATTACTATTATTTTTTTTTAATTATTTAATGTGGAGTTACTGAAACCAAAGCAAAGAGAGCTTTGGTAAGAAATATTCAAGTCTATAGCATGTCCTTTCCTGGCAAAGCTTCTGCCCGGTCTACCAAGATATCAAAAGAAAAAAACCCATGTTTATCAAAAATAATTATACAGGCAAAGATATATAAAATTAACATTTTATTTCCCTAGTCCTTTCTGATTAAATGAGTTAGACAAAGCACCTTTAAGGAGAAATATAATACTTAATTAAAATAAATTATTCCAGCAGGTGGGTAATGAAGCTTTTTCTAATCAGATTTCCAATTATTTGCTTTCAGCACAATTAAAAAAAACCTAATTGAGTTGTTGACTGACATTATTAAAAATAATGCTTCATGAGTTTACTGAATGAATTACTGTGTGATTTTTTAATATTTAATTCTGCAGTGAGTGATGTAACAAAATTCTTTTCATTCATACTTACCTGGCAGGGAGATACTGTGATCATGAAGGTGGTTTTCCCAGGGCGAGGCTTATCCATTGCACTCCGGATGTGCTGACCCCTGCGATTTCCCCAAATGTGGGAAACTCGACTGCATAATTTGTGGTGGTGGGGGACTGCATTCGCACTTTCCCCTAAAAATAAAAAAAATAAAAATTAAAAAATTAATTCTTTTCATTCATACCCATTAATGTGTGTGAACAAATTTTCTCAACACTTCCAAAAGACAAAAAAATAGGTTGAAATGATGCTGAATCTTTTCTCATTTTAGAAATAAGAGTTATTCATTCATGGACATAGGAATTAAAGGGGTTATATCTACCTCATTAAAAGAAGCATTTCCAGAAAGATTGTATTTTTTTAAACTTAATAATTACTTATCCAAATATACAGTATTTACAGGCCACTGTCCTAGAGAAGAATCCTCTAGTCTCCTATCTGGAGCATAAAACACTTGCTGATAGCATTCTGGAAAGGTAGTGGGAGGAGGCTGGAGGTTTTACCACTACTAATTGTGCTTACTCGGCGCAATCCTTACTGGGCAGGTCCTACTCCCTCTCTGGCATCCTGCTTCTGGAGCTTCTGCAGAGACTAAACCTCCTATATGGGGGAGGCAGACACCTGGAATCTCCAAAGTCCTGCTGCCTTCCAGTTTCCCTGCCTCATACATTCCCCATTGTAGTTCACAGACTCCATCCTCCTCTGCCTGGTTTTAAACCACTTTGTTTTTGTTGCTCCCAGCTTTGGTATTGTGACCCTGCCCTGGTCCACTGTGTGTGTGGCTTACCCTTGCACACAACCTGCTCCTTCCACTGGTTGTCTCTGAATGTTGATCACCCTGTCCAGGAGGTTCCTTGTAGTTCCCCTACTTCCCCAGAAGCCTTCCCTCATAGACCCTCCATGCTGCAATTTCAGTCACATCACTCTAAGCACCGTTAAGTGAATGAACTGCCTTCCCCCTTTTCTATCTTTGCACACTGTTCTTTTGCTCAAAGCCCTTTGTATCCAACTCTTTTTTTTTAATGTTTGTTTTGTTTGAGGCAAAGTCTCACTATGTTTCTCTTGGTAAAGTGCTATGGTGTCACAGCTCACAGCAACCTCAAACTCTTGAACTTAAGCAACTCTCTTGCCTCAGCCTCCTGAGTAGCTCGGACTACAGGCACCTGCCACAACTGGCTATTTTTTGGTTGCAGTTGTCATTGTTTAGCAGGCCCAGGCCAGGCTCAAACCGGCCAGCTTCAGTGTATGTGGCTGGTGCCCCACTCACTGAGCTACAGGTGCTGAGCCCCAACTCTTATTCTATGTGACCTGGCTCAGATACTGGCTCCTCGGGGAAGCCTTCCCTGGGCCCTGCCAGTCTGTGCTGGGTACCCCCACTCTCCTTCCTAGCACCCTGGGCTCTTCCCTATCACATTATGTTGTACTGTTCCTCAAAAATTGTGAAGTAAGTGTAAGTATGGTTATGGTAATTAAAATGGAAGGCCATTAGACACAGAAGCAGAACTATCTGTACCAGCCTTTCTCTAAAGTCTCATATCCCCTTGTATGTGCGGCACAGTGCCTGATGCATAGTAGCTACAGAGCAAATGCCTGCAGCAAATCACTGTTACAAAATCAGAAAAAGACAGGAAGTAAAATTAACCCATTTAGGAGGAATCCCTAAAGTTTGGTAATAGATTTATTCAATTTTAAGTATTTTCAGGCTCCTCAAAGTAATTTTCATCCAATCAAGGATCCTTTATCACTTTCATACTCCTTCAGAAATCTCTCACACCTTTGGAAAGAACTAAAGTGTCTCTTAAATCTTCCCTCAAAGCTGGTTCAGTGGAAAGAGCATAGAAAGTTTATGAAAAAGAAAGCAGTAAAGCTTTTCTTTTGTCTTTCATTGGCTCCCATTCATTTTTATTTTTCTAACCTTCAAATGCCACCTTCCAATATCAATAGATTCAAGACCCAAGGTACTCCTAAACTTAGATATGCAAGAGTTCACTTTCTATTTTGGTTTTGGGTCTGCACATAGCAGGATGGTCTTCAACCCTCTTCCTCCCAGGTTTGCATATAAATTCCAGAGAAGTTTGTACAATACCGCAATGTCATCTGTGCTGACACATGTCGAAATGTCCAATCAACTGCCCAGTCCATAGGCATCAATCCATACAGTTTGCTATTGACCTGTCACTTGTTTCTACCAACATGGCCCCCTTTGGTCTGGCCCATTCTGTGCTAGCATGGACGAATGAGTCTGCTGCTCCTGCAGTACACTGGAGCCTGAGGGTCCTCTAGAGGTTACTTAGACCCATTTATCCAAAGCAGAGGGTCTCAAAGAGGCAGCCCATAGCCATTTTAAAACTGCACATATGATTTTTGACTACATGACTGTATCAGTTATCTATCACTGCTTAACTACCCATCCCAAAACTTAGCTGTGTAAAATGTACCATGCTATTTGCTCATAATTCTGTGGATCAGCAATTTGAGCCAGATTTAACTAGCGGTTCTGCTGGTCTCAGACATGTGACTGCAGTCCCCTGGCGGCTGGATTGCCTGATTCATCCATCTGACAGTTCGCGCAGGGCTTGCTATTTATTACCTGGACCTATGGAGGCTAACCTAGCTTCTTTGCATAGTGGTCTTAGGCAATAAATGAACAAGTCCTAAGACACAAGCACTTTGTAAGCCTCTGTGTCATGTTTGCTATTGGTCAAAGTAAAATTCAAGGAGACTAAAAAAAGGCTCCATCTTTTGATGGGGGAGCAGCAAAGTCACATTCAAAGAGGCATACATACAAGGGTAGAAGGAAGTTGGGCATTTTATTGGTGGGGGGTTATTTTGCAAGCTGCCGCAATGGGTTTCTTTTTATTCTCTCATTGTTTTTCTACTTGCCAACAGTTAAAAATCAAAACGTCGTCTTATCTTGAAAAATCACATATTCTACTTTAGTAGTTTGTATAGTTGAACCCCCATAGTTAACTACATCCCTACATTGACCACCTCTTTAAGTTGACCTAATTTTCATAGACTGGACGCATCTTATTTCTGCGAAGGCCTATTTCCTCACGTTGACCACTTTTGTTTGTTGACCAGCTTGTTGCAGTCCCTTGGGAGGCCAACTTACCAAGGTTCTACTGTATTTCCTTCCTGTCTACTGCACTTGAGTTGTGATAATGCCTAGTTTACAAGAATGTTTTTGTGGAATTAAGTAAGGTGATGTCTGTGGAAATACCTGACACAAACAGGCACTCAAAGTACACATATCCTTCTTTCTTCCTGAAAACCATTAACCTTGAACTTGCTCCCTGTCAGTGACTAAGGAGAGTAGCCAAGATGAAGGACAAGGAAGTCTTAGAGAAGGCGGCTGGCAAGTAATGCCATGGTATGCTTTTGGAGCGATAAAGGCTTTAGGGAAAAAAAAAAGCTCTTAGATAATTTATAAGAACACTACATGTATTTTAAGAAATTAAGAGGCGCGATAGTAACCACCTCAGTTGATGTTTCAGGCCCAAGAACCTCAGCTCATTCCTGGGAGGAACCGGCAGTGAGCTGTCAGACCCAGTCTTTGTCTTCAGTAGCTGTGTGTAAACATCTTACCCAGAGCTTGATAAACAGCTGGGTTGTTCTGTCACTGCTCTCCAGGACAGTGAGCACTTTTCTCCTTCTCTGTTCCTTCCTAGCACTAACCGCCAAAGTTGCTTTCCCAGATTGCTTCAAATTCTCCACCTCTTGTGACAGGTTTCCTTTTAACTGGCCCGTCTCTACTTCAGGTGAAGAGGAGCCAGGGCTCTGCAAACATACCCAGAAACATCCTGTATAAAAGCCAAGAGCAAATGTGTGCACAGTTAAGAAATAAGCTTTCTGGACTTTCTCCCTGTGTGTCAGTTAGGCAATGCTAGTTTGAATGACCTGCTGACCAATGAGGCACAGTGAAAAGGTGAGAACAGAAACCACCCAGAGAGTGGATGGAATGAGAAACAGAAGAGTTTTGACTTTATATTCTCTCTGAGCCTGGGTTTTCTGAAGTCACCCGCCTGCCGCAGAAGGAAAATGGCCGAGTTAAAGGTAAGAAACCCCACCTGGCAAGTTCACTGTGGATTCTTCAGCCAAAATTTCTGTAAAGCTTCTGAGAACTCCTGGCTGTCAGGGTTGGAGAAACCTTGGAGAGACTCTGTTCCAAAGCGCTGTGTTTAGAAGCTGCATGGTGGTGTCTGTAGGCATGGCTGAGGCTGAGGGACAAGGGAGAGAGAGGTGGTAAAGGAAAGAGATGAAGCTCTTATTGGTCATCTCTTGCCTTTGTTCGTTTCGAATATTGTCTTGGGAATTTGGAGACATCCTAAGGGTTCCTCTTCACCATGGAAACACACATTTCTCACTACGTCCCTTACTCTCTTGATACATTCCTGTTGCTGCAAATTCCTGTGCTGCTTCCAGCAGACCAATTAATCTACTCACTTATTTCATGGCTCAGAATCAGCTCTTAGCTAGTAGAAGCCCTAACATCTCCTCTCGGAAATAATTCCTTCTTTTTATTTAATGCCAATTGAAAGATATGTGTGGGTTATGTGCTATTGGGTGCAATCCTCAAAATAAATCTGGGACATAGACATTCTTGTTTCTTTTTTTTTTTTTTTTTTTTTTTGAGACAGAGCCTCAAGCTGTCACCCTGGACAGAGTTCTGTGGCATCACAGCTCACAGCAACCTCCAACTCCTGGGCTCAAGCGAGTCTCTTGCCTCCGCCTACCAAGTAGCTGGGACTACAGGCGCCCGCCACAATGCCTGGCCATTTTTTGTTTGCAGCCATCATTGTTGTTTGGTGGGCCTGGGCTGGATTCGAACCTGCCAGCTCAGGTGTACATGGCTGGTGCCTTAGCCCGTTGAGCCACAGGCACCGAGCCCATTCTTGTTTCTTTCTAACTAACCCGTTAGGAAAATAAAGCTCAGAGACACTAAGTAACTTTCTCAAGGTCACTACTGATACCTAATTGGGACAGGATTAAAACCTGGGTTTGTCTGAATCCAAAACCCAGGCTCAAAAAGGAACTTTAGTGGTTCCTACTAGAGTGGTGTCGTAAGATAAGGAAAAAAGATAAAACCCCAGTGTCTACCACTGTGCCTACTCCCCAGCCCAGGCTTCCATCAGTGCCCAACACATCCATGTGGACCTCAATAGAACTGCACAGAATCTTGGCTCTGGCCAGGTAGGCTGCAGCCTTCCCCAGGCTCCTATCCAGAATGCAGGGAATGCCTTCATGATGAATTTGAAGAACCAAACATTTCCCTAATTGATAAGAATCCTGAAAATACTCAGTGCCCCAGAGTGATAGAGTTTGTTTCTTTATCTTTAATGCTTGAAAGTATACTCTAATGCTTTCATTCTGCAAATATTATGTGAGACTGCATGGTGCCATGGATTAATATAGGAGAGGAACTAAGTCTGGGCTGGGTAAAGTCAAAAGCAAACTTCCTGAAGGGAGCTGTTGCTAAGCTGAATCTAAAAAGAGTAGTAGAAATTGGTTAAGTGAAGAAGGATGGGGCCCAGAGCAACGGTGCATGCAGGGGCACAGCACGACAGAGAACCCTGTGTGTTCCACAGTCTAAGAGTGTTTCAGTCACATTTAGGTTGCTAGAAGGACAGCCAAATGGAGTTACTCAGAAGGGGGTTGGATGTTTGGATCTGGATCTCAAGGGAGTGGGCAGGCCTAGGAGAATAGAAGGGGGTGGGAGTCATTGTGCCAATGGTAGTAGCTGAAGTCTTAGAAGACAGAAAGTACAGAGAAACTTTGTTTTCTCATGAAAATCATAGGAGGTAGTTCAGCAGGGGTTAGAAACATCCTTACCATTTATAAATAAATTATATCTCCAATCTTACCCTGCTGTAATGTTTAAGCAACTTATTATGCACAGCACCAGCACACCAGTGTAAATTGCATGCAGGTCTTTGTTCTAAATTTCAAAGGCATTCTTCCCAGCCTTCTGTCTAATCTTCACAAGGAAAGGTTAGCTCCAGAGGGCAGGAATTCAAACACGGAAAGCCAGCTTGTATCATACTCATTCTAAACAATAAACATTACATAATTTTAAAAAAAGTTTCTCATCTTTTATTTCTTAATTTTAATAAATATGTCAACACAAATCCTCAAATGAAATCATATTTATACAAAAGCACTGCGAGAGGAAGAAAACTCAAAAGATAAAATTAAATTTAAAATGGAATATATATATATATATACACACACACACTGTTTTTTGGTAAATTGCCTCTCTTCTCCAAGCCTTGGTTTCCTCATTTTTAAGATGAAGAGATTATTTAACATGCAGACTCTGGAACCCATCACCAAACCTTGATTTGATGGCTCTGGATCAGTATTTGACAAGCTTCCAGAGAGATTCTAATGATAGTCCGAGATGCAGCCCATTCATCTACATAATTAATATCCTGTTGCTGCTGTAATAAATTCCCATGGATTTGTTGACTTAAAACAAAACAAAATTATTCTTTTACAGTCCTAGAGGTCCAAAGTCTATATTAGTCCTGGCCTATAGCCAGATGTTAGCATGCTGGTTCCTTTTAGAAACTCCAGGGGAGATCTGTTTCCCTGCCTTTTCCAGCTTTTCAAGGCTGCCTGTATCCCTGGGCTCATGACCCCTCTCTCCATCTTCAAAGAACACTATTTGAATCTCTGCTTCTGTCATCACATAACCTTTTCCTCTTTTGTAGTCAAATTTTTATCTCCCTCTTCAAAGGACACAATAAGGGTGCACCCAGGTAATCAGAGTATTTCCCCATCTCACCATCCTTAACTTAATCACATCTTCGAAAGTCTCTTTTACTACATGAGGTGATACTCACAGGTTCCAGGGGTTAAGACATAGATATCTGTCAAGGCCAATATTCAACGTACTGCAATAACCTGCACATTACTCTATCCATCTATAGTCTGTGTTGCCATCAAGGTTAACTCGAAATACTGGACTCTTTTTTACAGGAATTAAAAGAAAAAAAAAGGTAATAGTCATTTCCATCTCTAGCCTGACTTTCCTCCCTTTCTTTCATGCCCAGTAAAAGGAAGTGAGGTGCACCATCTGCTCATCCCATCAGGCGTTACTTAGCATCAGAATCAGGAGAAAGCACCTCATAAAACTACTCTGACAAGTAAATCATATCCTGGGGACCAGGTGAGAACTAAAAAGCTGTATACTCTTAAGCTGCCAAAGAACTGATGGTACTAAAGTCACGTGGACTTGAGTAATTTATTCTTTCATTTAGAAAGTACGCCTGTAATTCCTTTGGAAAGAAATGAAGTCATGTTTTTATGTTGGATCAAATTATTCAGAAATCTGAACCAAAGAAAATATATAAACATACTTGTTTAATGTTAGATTTTTTAATTTTATTTTTGTAGAAGATGGACATTTATAGTCACTGAACCAGCTGGAATCAAAAGCTTGTACTTTCACAGCTGATAAAATCAGAGTTCAGAGTCTGTCCTTGAACTGAAAGCCTGGAGAAGGCAGCTACTGAATATAGCTTCCTCAATTCAGATGCCTTTAGCAGTGGGGAACATGACATTTTAAAGCTCTAATAAACTCATCTGTAATTTTTCTCTCAGAGGATTAGAAAAGCTAACTGATCTGAGAGTGACTCAGCAGTTTGCACCACCACCACCACCACTCCCTTTAGCCAATGTGCTGCAGCTAAGATTGAGAAATGGATTCAGAACTCACACCTCTGGGCGCTTGGGTGGCTCCCTTCCAAACCACCAGCTGTACTTCCTACTTTTTTTTTTCTATTTTTTAAAGCGTAGTTTGAATCAACTGCTTCAGGCTCACATACACTAAATCTCTTTTTCCTTATTCCAAATCCACATATAACCCTGGACTCCATTCAGAGGCTAGCAGTGACAAAGAACAGAGAAGGTTAACAAGTAAATCTGCTCGTGCCTGCCAGGAACTTCAGCTGCACTCCAACCTTCCTTCCTCGCTTGCAGAAACAACGCTACAAGAATGAAGTAAAGGCATTGTAATACTCTGGCTTTAGCCACGGGTTGGTCTAAAATTTCATTTCGCAGAATTGAAGATATTTGGGTTTATTACCAATTCTCAGCAGCTCAAATTCAATCTCGTGGATGATGAGCATGAGATTCATTTTGAGAGAAGAAAATTGTATTCGGTGGAGAATCAGAATGCTGGATGATCTCTGCCATTTCCTCAAAGATAGCATTCCAAACTGCATGCTGCTACAAACAAATCGGCATATAAGTTGGTATTTTTACGATGACAAATTTTTAAATATACACAAATTGTATCTAAAGGCAATAAAATTCACTTCCATTGCTTTCTAGGTCATAACATTTCACATTTGATATTTCTTCCAAATATGGAGAGATGTTGGCCTGATCATTGCTCACACATCCAGGCATGTTATATCTCCATGCCTCCAGGAACTCTGGAGGGCCTCCCCTCCACCCACATCCATCCTTCTTATATCTTTTAAGGAGATGTGCTCAGATGGTGGCATTTCACTCACTGAGCAAGACTCTCATTATGCTGGGCTAAAATCAATTGGTATTTAAGTTGCAGCAAAGGGGGTGCTACCCCCCACTTACAGCAGCATGTTAGAACTGGCTTTAAGTGAAAAACTAAATAAATCAACAGGTTATCTTTTGAGTGCCTTCTATGGGCCAAGACGGCCATAGTCCCAGCCCACATGGAGTTTATAAGCTGGCAAAGAAGCCAGACAGTGAACAAGAACTCATAAGTGTGTTAAGTATACAAGGGGATGTTCCACTGTTCCCTGTGATTACCTTGTTGAAGAGCCCATTAATCCTCTGGATATAAAGTTAAGAGATGACAGAGTAGGCTCCATTGTGCCGTTGGGAAAAGATTCTGGACTGGCACTTCTGGAAGCCACCCATGTCTTCAAATTTCATTTTCATATATTCACATACATATAAATCAACCAATGAATCAATAAACACACATATGCTCCATAGAGGAACTAGGCAATATAGGCTTTGCATATAGCAAGGACAGTTTGAATCCATATACCCCTTCCCAGTTGCTTTCCCCCACCCCTTAGAGTAGGCAAAGGAAATGGAGCTTTAAGCTCAGGGAGGTTGCAAACTAGGCCCCTCAGAAAGATCATCTGGAGTTGAGGTGATACCTAAGCTCCCTGTCAGGAATCTCAGATGGAACCAAAATTAAAGAACCTGTTCTTGGGAAGGAATGGTTGAAAACAAGCCCACAAATCAATCAAGCACCGCTAAGGGTGAGAAGTTTATGCAATATCCAGTACTCTTCTGATTAATTGGAAGTCTTTAAAATTCACAGAAAGCATATTGTCTTTCCTAAATGGTTCACTTGCCAAGATGCAGCAAAGATATTTAGTATGGAACATTATACACGAACTTACATCCACACAGACATTTTTACCTTTGTAGAATGTCAACATCACAAAATGCTCTTTAAATTCAATTAATGGTGACATTTGTGTCTTTGTCATATGCAGTACATTTCTGGACTTGGAAATGAATGTGCTTCAGAGGACCCTCGCTGCCCAGGTTCCCTGCCAGAAGGACAGGTAGGAGTGAGTACAGTGACTGGAGAGCTCTGGATCCTAGGCCTACATGACTAGCTTTCGGCTCACAGTCCCTCCACCCACCTAGATTCTTCTAATCTAGCCTGGGATCTGTTTAGGAGTTTCACAGTCATTAGGACAACAGGGATAGAGAACAGTGACAATACAAAAGTTAAAAGTGGGTTGGTGATTACCTATGGCAAAGTACCAAACCTAAATTAGACTAACTGTAGGACATCCAGGAGGATCCCCGAAGTCCAGGGGTAAGGGAACTTCCTTATAGTTTCCTTAAACAGGATAAGACAATGCAGCATATGACAATGGTAATAAAATAATAAAGTACTTTTTTTTTTTATTTTTGAGACAGACACTCTATCACCCTGCGTAGAGTGCCATGGCATCATCATAGCTTACAGCAACCTCAAACTCTTGGGCTCAAGGGATCCTCTTGTCTCAGCCTCCTGAGTAGATGGGACTAAGGTGCCTGCCACAATGCAGAGCTAGCTTTTCTATTTTTAGTAGAGATGGGATCTCACTCTTGCTCAGGCTGGTCTCGAACTCTTGAGCTCAAGCAATCCTCCCAGAGTGCTAGGATCACTGGTGTAAGCCACCACTCCTGGTCCATAATAAGGTACTTTAAAAATATATGCACAAAGATGTTCATACTAGTGTTGGTTACAACGGCAGTAATAGGGTAAGCAGAAATTTTCTCAAGACTTTTTGAATCATGTTTCATGGCATTAAAAAACGCTCATGATATAGTGTTTCCTTAAAAAAAAAAAGGCCTGATTATTACAGGATTACATGTATCATAAGATCCCCATTTTGGAGGATAAGAATGAAGGAAAACACCAATGTACTATGATAATGTTGATATATATTTTATAAATTTTCTACAATAAGCATATATTACTTTTTATAATCAGGAGGAAAGTCACATTAAAATTTGAGTTGGGACAAGGGGAGGTGAATAAAGGGGGATAGGGGAAAAGGTAGGGCGATTGGTGTGCTGTTCCCTAATGGGTGTAATGAAAGGGTAGATGTCACATCTCCTGGGTGAGGAACACAACTACAACAGGGACTTTACCTAACAAATGCAAACATAGCCTAATTGTTTGTACCCTCATATTAATCTGGAATAAAAAAATGAAAAGTTATTAGAAAAAGCATATACAAGTGGGAAATGGTCATGCACAGTGGTCCAGAACATTCTCATCCAAGGCAGGGTCCCTCTCTGAGTTGGTTGG
Source organism: Perodicticus potto (assembly GCA_963574655.1). NCBI lineage: Eukaryota > Metazoa > Chordata > Mammalia > Primates > Lorisidae > Perodicticus > Perodicticus potto. Next base: position 29,528 of record CAUYRH010112573.1, on the reverse strand, counting down.
TGGGAAGATGGGATACTTTCCAGATTGGAATGAAATTATTGGCTGTTTTGTTTCAGAATAATCCTCAGGTCTGCCCCTACAATCTTTACGCTGAGCAGCTCTCAGGATCGGCTTTCACTTGTCCACGGAGCACCAATAAGAGAAGGTACAAAGATTGTATGAGTCCTACAGACTCTGGGAGCTATGACCAGGACTTTGTGCAGCCAGCTACCCTTGAGTCATAGCCTCCCAGAGCTGCCCAAGATCCTGCTTCTCATAGGCTACGTTCCAGGTTGTAGCCAGGGCAGGATGGGCCCCAACCCCAGCTAGAATCAGGTTACTGGGGGAAGAAGATGGGGGAGCAGCCATAGTCCAGGTCTCCTTACAAACTTACCTGTATTCAAATGAAATGTTCCTAACAGTCTGGCTTTCCTCTAAAGATTGTTTCCAGTGAGTCTGGGTTTTTGGTTTGCCTGTTTTGTTTTGTTTTATAATGATTAAGTCACCATTATAGAAGATTCAGAGCAATAGATTCTTCAGCTGATGAGAAGTGTTATGTTCTTTACATGAAAATGTTGGCTAATCCAAACTTGGGTATTTGAAAGGTCATGTATTATGCGCTCTTGTGGTTTGAATTAATAAAGTTTTAACTATGGAATTTGACTTTGCAAGAAACCAGCATATTCATTAACACAAGTATGTCATGTTTCATGTTAGCTCTAATTCTACAAGCCAGGTCAATAAACTTGCTCCGTTGATTCACTCCTATGAGGCAGGTTGAATGCAGGAGGTGTTGTAGTTTCAGGGAGCAGTAAGTGTTGTGATTTAAATAAGTAGTGTATAATCGCTGGTATTTTAGGCGAACGCATCTCTGAAGAGGGATGCTGTGACATTAGAGATTTGGGGAGGAAAACAAGTGGTCTTATACTGCTTAGCAGGAGGCCCTCGGTTTATCTTTGTCTGATGGGTCCTCCTGAGAAACAAATGAGATAGTGAGTGTGACAATATACTGTATCACATAAATAATAAAGATGGTTTCCCTTGGTGGTCAATCATGCCCCCTCTGGAGTCAGGACCCTGAGTTTAAATCTGTGATCCTCCTTTTCCAGCTGCGTGGGCTTAGGCAAATCATCTATCTTCTCAGAACCTCTGGTTCTTCATCTGTAAAATAGAAATAATTGTAATACTTATTTCATAATTGTGGTTAGGATGAGAGCAGAGGATGTGTGTAAAGTGCTTAGAACATTGCTGGGCACATGGTTAGTCAGTGCCCAAGTAATGTTAGTTATTGTTATGATCAGCATCATTAATTATTGCCACCACAGCAGAATTTCTGCCTCCATTTCAAGGTATCTCTAGGGAGTTGTCAGAGAGCCGAATGCGACATATGGCAGGTGCAATGTTACAACATCAGTATCAGTATTTCTTTTCTTTCACTTGATATGCACATGGAAGAGGGAGAAAAACATAAAGTTTCCCATACATGCCAAAACTCAGGGGTTAATTGTATTAGTATTCAATCATCTCTCTCACTGCAAGCCCAAACAGACAGGGTCAGGTAAGCACAAAGACAATTCCTGTCCATTCTAATTAATGACAACCTGGCCTACATGACTGTGTTCTTGACTTTATGGCCTGTTCCCCAACAGGCCACCTGGTCTCCGGATTCTGCTGCCTGCCCCTGTTATTCAGCAATATCTTCAGCCAGCAGGAGCTAAGGTCTGTTCCAGGAGGCTGAAAAGGAGCTGTTGTCATTTTATTAAGAAGTTGGCATTGCTCCCTGAATCAGAATTAAGTCTCTGTCCAGGGCAATGTAGTGTTGCCTGGAGAGTTTCGGAAATTCAGCTAAAAAATAAGGGACACTAGGTATGGCTCACCCATCTGTTTGGAACTCTGCAAAGGTACCCACAAGAATTTTGTGAAAATGTCCAAAATCTCTAGTAGGAATATGGGACCAGCCCCATCCATACTTGGGCCAGCCTGAAATTCTTATTTGCTACTCATTTAAACCAGAGTGTAGGGTCACCACAAAACTCTTAGAGATTCTGTCTATCAGGGATTAATTTGTATCAGATTAATTAGCTGACCCCTTATGCCCTGAGAAGGTATGAGTCAGGAAAGAGAATGTGAGAAATTTGGACCATGATAAAAACCCAGATAATTAAAGGAAGAAAGATAATTCAATAAATATCTAATAAGTTAACACCTACTATGTGCCAGGCATTTTAGGTACATGGACTGTTGTGAGTTCTCACCATAATAATAGGAGATAAGGTTGAAGAATATAGGGTCTAAGAAGTTTAATAACTTGTCCAGGATGTCACAGCTGGTTCTAAGATATGCAAGGTACTCTCAACCTCATTTCCTACTAGGAGCTGGAGAAGGTTAGTAAGTGCAAGATCTGAGGTCACATCATGAAGCGCTAGAGGAATCAAATGGAAACTGAACAAATCTAACCCATTTATTCCCAGATGGCTCAGTGTCAGATGACAAATTCTATCCCCTGAGGTAAACCATCCTTTGGCTCAAGGGACCAGAGCTTATAATGCAGGTCTGGTCTTCTGTGATCAGAAGTAGGGTTCCTCTTTTTTCTATACCTTGTCTGAAAGGACTTGGGTCTCTTTTAGTGAGTTTTAGTGTCCCTCTCAACTCTGGCAGGTTCCCCTCCTGGTGTCCCTCAGAATTTCTTTATCAGAGTCTTCTTCCCTTCCTGAAGCCTGAGATCTAGTCCTGGTAGAAAGATCTTTGGCTCAGGCCTTGACATATACAGATAGGAAAATTAAAAAAAAATAAATAAATAAAGAGAAACAAGCAAAGCTATAAAATGTGCTGTAATAAAATATGGACACATATTCTTATTAGAATATGAAAGTATTAATCTCCTAAACCCCTTATAAATTAATATCAAAATGATGAATAAACCCAATAGAAAATAGTAAAGTACTTCAAGTAATTCATGGAAAACTGACAAAGGGCCAATGAACAAAATGAACATATTCTCAACCTTATAAGGAAGGAAATAAATAAATAAATCGTGATACTATTTTTCACCTATAAAACTACAATTATGAATATCCCAGATTTGTGAAGATGTAGGTTATCGGACACTCTTAACATATTATTATTTTGAGAAAAAAGTCATGCAGTGATTTGGAAATTTTGCTTGTATGTGCATTGAAAATACCTGAAAGAATATATAAAAAAAAATCATCAAGCTCCGATGCCTCTGAGGAGTACCCTAGAAGAAAATAGAGGAGAAGCAGTGATTTACCTTTCAGGACTTTTGAAATTACTTTGAATTATTTTTATAAGACCATTGGCATGTATTACTTTTATAATTCTACAGGAGAAAATTGATTTCTATTTCGAAAATAACAAGGCTACCACTAATATTCTCTCAATGTATTTAGGATTCACTATCCTTACTTTCCAGAGCAAGAATTAGCATCCCATGATGTATATCGAATTTCCTGCACAGATATGTTTCAGGATACTCGCCCTTCCTTTGTAGTTGTTGGGAAAGACGATTCTTTATTTTTGTTTGGCAGCAAGGGAATAACCAGGGGCCAGAGTCCATTTGAAGTGTGACGGGTGGAGTGAAAAGGTGAGACGAAGCCAGGACTCTGAGCAGCAGATGGCTGTTAGAAAGGGGTCCTTATGTCATTGCTTCACACATTCAAGCCCACAGATTTTTATTGACTTGCATATCTTCCTAATGGTGCTGCCTGCGGCAGTCTGGGTAGCACTCAGAACATTGCTCTAAGGTTGGTGCCTTGTGTGCTCTTGTTTCCCCCTAGCTGGCTGTATAGGATTCTGCCCTCAGTTTGTCACAAGCCCTTTGAATCCATTGACCAAGGCCAGCTCACTCACAACTGGGATGAAGTGGATCCTGACCCTAACCAGGTAACCCGGGCCTGTGAAGTGGCGCACACCCTACAGCCAAAGCCTCAAATAGAAATTACGTACATTAGGCCAAGGGCCTTGAAAAAAATTAGCTTTTTAAATAATTTTTTTTAAATTAGCTTTTAAAAATAAATGCTAAAGTGTGTCTGGTTTCTGCTCAAACTTGGGAGAGAATCTGGGAATTGATTGCGTGTATGGTATATGTACGTGTGTGTACACACATGTGTGTATAGGCTTGCATCTTCTAGCGATGGCCTATAGATAGGCCCAGAAATAGTTCAGACTTATTAGAACTTCCCAGGTGAATTAGATGAGTGGAAATTATATAGGTTGGTCAAAATATCTACACACCCATGGGCTATTTTTTTTTAATCTAAACATACTGCTGAATATAGAAAGTGCATTCAAAACTGAAATATCTGTAGAGAAGTCTCTGAGATCTGGTATAGGAATTAGAGCCTTGTGGTCTGAGCCAAATTCTATAGTCTATTGTGGTGATAAATTGCTGTTATATTCTCTTCAGACCTAGAAACTTCTATTCTTTGCCTAAGACTTTCTTCTTTTTGGTCTAGTGATGAGTGGACTTTTTCCTCTGGATATTGGTATTCCTTGTATCCTCTGCTTGCAGCAAACAGACAGACCCAATGTTGTAAGGGACTAAGCTCTTTCTTTTTAACCTTCTGAGGACTCCAGTATATTGCCCTTATTCCTGAGTTTAGGTGTATGTCACTGGTAACTGTTATACAGCACAGGAAGAAAACCAGACCTGGGTTTGGATCTCTGCCCTCAACTTACAGAGGTGTCCTTGGGCCATGATGTTTCAGCTGTAAAATGGGATGATAATAAAATCCGCCTTGCAGTGCCATTGTGAAGATTATAGGAGAAAACAGGTGTAAACATGCTTTGCACAGTGCCCAGTAAGTGGTAGGCAAGAACCATGGTTCTTTTATTTATTTATTTTAATTTAATTAATTAATTTATGTATGTATTTATTTGAGACAGAGCCTCAAGCTGTCGCCCTGGGTAGAGTACTGTGGCATCACAGCTCACAGCAACCTCCAACTCCTGGGCTTAAGCAATTCTTTTGCCTCAGCCTCCCAAGTAGCTGGTACTACATACAGGCACCCGCCACAAGCCCGGCTATTTTTTTTGGTTGTAGTTGTCATTGTTGTTTGGCAGGCCGGGCTGCCTTCGAACCCACCAGCTCTGGCATATGTGGCTGGTGCCTTAGCTGCTTGAGCTACGGGCACCAAGTCAATAACCATGGATCTTTTAAAAAAAAAAAACGAACCATGATTCTGATACAGCCATTTTGACATATTCACTTAAAGAACGTGGTAGTACATGTAAATCTCAGAATTCATATTTAGGTAAATTTGTTTATTCATTCTACATTATGTTTTTTTCTGTAGTCCTCATCTGCCTGTCTGTCTCTCTCTCTCCTCTCACCTCCTCACAGCCTGAGGAAATTTTCTGCTTCCTCTTTGTTTGCCAAGACATTTTGCCCATACCTGCAAATGTCCCTCTCCTAAATGCTTAGACTTGGTAAAACCAAAACCCAGAATAATTCATAGTCACCTTTGGTTTCCTGCTCAGTTCCATCTTGTCCCTTAATTAAGAAAATCTCAGATAATTAAGTACCTGCTTGAATGCTACCCACCCTTCTCCTACAAGGACAGAAAAGGAGGCATTTAGGGTGAAAAAACGTGAATTAGCATTTGAAATGAAGTAGAAACTCTGTAAGTTGACTATCCCAGGGACTGTAACAAGCTGGTCAAGATATGGAGGTAGTCACCATAAGGAGCTAGGCCCACTGTACTGATACGTACATGTGGGGCATGTCCGGGCTGTGAAAATTAGGTCAACTTAAGGAGATGGTCAGTGTAGGGAGGTGGTCAACTATTGTATATCAACTTTACACATTTTGAAATTGAGATATTTTGCTAAATAATTAAATCTTAAACTTGTGTGAAAGCCCTGGTCTCCCATGGACCTATATATTGCCTTTGAGCATATTAGGAAAAGGCAGCCCCTGTTTAACCTCCCACCCCTTAGACTCAGTCTTCACACTTAAGGGGACACAAGGCCAGGCTTTCAGCCCCTGCCCCATCCCTCCTTGTGTCGGTCACAACTTGCACAATCAACCTAGGGACCTGGGTTTCACATCACTCTTGAGTCTCATCTGGGCTCCTAATCCCATCCCCGTTTTCACCTTCTCCCTCACATTCAAGTTGGGAATGCACCCACCAGACAACCTTCACTTAGCCATTTAATCATTTGCCTCCTGACTCATCTCTTAAAGGTTCAGAAAGTCTTGACTCCTAAATGGGTTACACCTCAAAATCTCTAATTTCTCTCCGAAAGTTGTAATGGCCGTACTGGTTTGTTTTTATTAATAAAAAGACCTGACTGCTTGATAACACAACTCTGTCTCTCATTAGAAATGAATACTTATGTTTTGTAGGATTCCCGTCAGGCTAAATGCCAATTAAACAATTCCTATCTGCTAGCTGCTAGTTTTGGAAGCTGGAGAAACTATTGGACCACAATAACCTTTCTGATTCTTTTCTAAGGTGGCACAGCGAATCTTCAATTCTGTTTCTGATAATTCTTTCAAATAGAGCCAAGTCTCATATTATAAAAACCAACAAACAAAAAACCAAGATGGCAGCAAATAAACACAAAATCATCTCTGAAAATTCCTTAAACCACACATAAACTATAAGATACGTGGTTTTGTGTGTGCTATCCACATGGTAATTACGTATATGAAATCTAAGAACCTTTGAGCTCCAGTGCTTTTCAACCTTTTTTATTTCATGGCACACTTAAATCACGTTGATCAAAAAAATGAATAAAAAGGGCGGCGCCTGTGGCTCAGTCGTTAAGGCACCGGCCCCATATACCGAGATTGGTAGGTTCAAACCTGGGCCCGGCCAAAGTGCAACAAAAAAAATAGCCGGGCGCTGTGGTGGGCGCCTCTAGTCCCAGCTACTCGAGAGGCTGAGGCAAGAGAATCAGCTAAGCCCAAGAGCTGGAGGTTGCTGTGAGCTGTGTGAGGCCATGGCACTCTACCAAGGGCAACAAAGTGAGACTCTGTCTTTATAAAAAAAAAAAAGAGTAAAAAAAAGGATATGCTTACTGTGCTTTAAACTCCTTTCAAAAATAATTTAATTAATGATCTTTAAAAATTTTCAAGACACATCTAAGATCCTCTCATGGCGCACCAGTGTGCTGCAGCACCCTGGTTGAAAATTACTGACTGTTTGACTAAATGAAGGGTTACAAGGAAAGTCTATATGCAGATTTTGGGAATTTCAATCATGTGGCCTTGAAAATAACAGTGAAGTTGCTAGTGGTTAATGGGGCAGGTTAGGGAGTTGTAGTGCCCCTGACTGCTCATGTGTTCACAACACATGTCTAAGATCTGAACCTTAATACAACTTCTTAGACTTGTTTGTGGTTGTGTGGGTAACAGTGGAACCATACTTCCCTTGTATATTTTTATTTGGGGTGGAGGATTAGGTTTAAGAGCTGACATTTAAAGAAAGTGTGTGAAGTGACTCTACTGTGAGTGTGATGTATTATATGCTCAGTGATATACTTTTATTATATAAAAGTATATCATTATTACGTATGCTTTTATTATGTATCATTTATTAAGTATCATTATTTTCATGAGCACTATTGCTACATTTTATTTTTATTGCTATATTTTAACTTGAATATATCCCTTCATAAGGATTATTTAGGGGTACAGGTGGCATAATCACGGCATATTCACGGCATATTCTTGTTCTAATAGAATTTTTCCAGTTTTGCCTTTTGGGGGGATGGAGGCAGAATCTGACTCTGTTGCCCCAGCTAGTGTACAGTGGGGTCATCATAGCTCACTGCAACCTCCAATTCCTGGGCTCAAATGATCCCCCTGCCTCAGCCTCCCAAGTAGCTATGAACACAGGTACATAACATGACACTTGGCAAATATTTCTTTCTTTTTTTTTTTTTTTTGGTAGAGATTGGGTGTCTCACTCATTCTCAGGCTGGTCTCAAACTCCTGACCTTAAGCAATCCTCTCACCTTGGCTTCACAGAGTGCTAGAATTATAGGCATGACTTTTAAGGGAAATGTTTTGTCTTATTATACAAGTAACATATATTTACAAAAATTCAAATGATATAGAAATTAATAAAGTAGAAAGTGGATGTCTTCCATTATAGATGAGAGTACAAAACAGGGGGATTGAATGAGGCCAGCTGAGAAATTAGCCAAGAGTGGTGGTGCACATTTATAGTCTCGACTACTCTGGAAGCCGAGGCAAGAAAATGGCTTGAGCCAAGAGTTTGAAGTTTCAGTGAGCTATAATGACGCCACTGTACTTTAGCTTAAGCAACAGACCTAGACCTTGCCTTAAAAATACAATGAAGTCTGGGTGCAATGACTTATGCCTGTAATCCTAGCACTCTGGAAGGCCAAGTCAGGAGGCTCCATTGAGCTCAGCAGTTCAAGACCAGACCCAGGAAGAGCGAGATCCCATCTCTACTAAAACCAGAAAAATGGGCCAGTGTTATGGCTGACTGTTGTAGTCCCAGTTACTTGGGAGGCTGAGCCAGGAAGATCACTTGAGCCCAGGAGTCTGAGGTTGCTGTGAACAAGGCTGACACCATGGCATTCTAACCTGGACAGCAGAGTGACTCTCAAATAAATAAATAAATAAATAAATACTATACATATTCATTCTTTACTTTATAAATAGATAATGAACAATTTTGGCCAGAAAAATTGAGGCAACCAGATTAAATAGCTTGAGTTATATAGAGGCATCAGAATAGTTGTGTTAGAAGTTTCTGCTTGCTTTCAAGTAGACCCTGGATCCATATTTGTTAACTTCCCTTCCCGTGTTTCCCATTCTAACCTTGCTTTTCATTTATCCTTGAACTTGATTACCATTCTCTTGTTTTGAATTCCATATGGTAGCCACCAAGTGAATTTCTTTTCCAACACCCATCCTGCTTATTTGAAACTTTGTGCCACATATACTGGAAGAGATGTGCCTCAGAACTCAGTAGTACCTCTGTGAACACCAGCTCCATAAAGGTAGAAGTTGTCATCCTCCTGACCTGTGACCGGTGTCACCTGCCAACTGCTTCCTTTGCCCTGACACACACTCCTTGGCTGTTCTCACAAAATCTATCCTTTTGTCTTTTCATTTACACCTTCTTGACAAGTTAATATCTCTTTCCAATTTTATGCTTCATTAATTAACCACAGCATTCTGCATTCATCACTTCCCCCCTCATAACCTCTTCCAAATATGTACTCCAGACTCTCATCAAGAAAGGCTGAGAAAATTATATTTAGATATTGAGCTGACAGTACTTCCCTGCTGAAGCCTGTATGATAGGTATGTCTTCACCTGTCACAGACTAAATCCAATATTTCATCGGCTTTGCCAACTATCCACTTTAGTCATCTCTGGGAATTTGAAGACCTGAAAATTGCCTCGTGTTTCCTCCAGTCTTACATTCAGTCCCAAAGACAGCATCATGAAATATGCTATCATCACTGTCATCCTCTCCCAGGAGACTGGGGACTATCTCCTCCAGAGCCTTAATTGTCTTTAGTGTGTATTTAATCAATCATCCAAGAATTAAGGTAAATTTTCTGAACATATTTAAATGCAGCCTGTGGGCATAAGCAAGTTCAATTCATTAAGCTCAGGTAAGAAGTATTCCTAATTTTATCATATGTCTTCCTCTAATTTCTGAAGCCTCACAATTTAATGAACAACTCATTATCCAATTTAACCATGATTTTAAAGATTTTAACTATATTCATGAATCAGCATTTCTCTTTAGAGGGCCTTTGGTGCCCATAGCTCAGTAGTTAGGGCTCAGCCACATGCACTGGAGCTGGCAGGTTCGAACCTGGCGCAGGCCTGCTAAACAACAATGACAATAACAACAACAAAAATAGCTGGGCATGTAACAGACGTCTATAGTCCCAGCTGGGAGGCTTAGATCAGAGACTCGTTTAAGCCTAAGAATTTGAGGTTGCTGTGAGCTGTTACACCACAGCACTCTACTGAGGGCGACACAGTGAGACTCTGTCTCAAAAAATAAATAAAATAAAAGGATTTTTCTTATTACCATATTCCTAACCTTTTGATTATTGGAAAGTCAAAGTCTCAACACAGTTAAGACTCTACTGAGGATATTGCTTTTTGGTCTCAACCAGTATAATTTGAAGCAAGTAAGAAATATCTCAAAGCTAGCGATTTCATCTCCAGGTACAGACACATTCTAAAGTACTGGTGGTTAAGACTTCAACACATGAATTTAGGGGAGAAAGACAATCCAGCCAACGATACTCTCCTCTACTTTCCTTTCATTTCTCATATCAGCTAGTGATTCTCACTTTGTTGGATTCTCTTTGCCTTAGAGATGAAAGGATTGCTGTCATTGATAAGAAATACCCAGTTTGGCTAAACGAAGAGGAGGAACTCCTTGAGCAACAGAGAATTTTCCTAGGCCACTTTGCTTCTCCCTCCCTGTTTCCCACCTCCTCCCCTCCCAATAACACACATGTACACACACCTCAGCAGGGCAGATTGTAGAGGACTAGTTTCACCCAAAATACCTCCAGTCCTACACTTGGTATAAGCTCAGAGGCCACATTGCTGGAAGGCAGGCCCACTGTCCTGCGGTTGGGAAGCCATTTTAGGGCTCCCTTCTTTGTGGTAACTTCCCTTATACTTAACCATTTTATCTCCCTCCAAACCATCTTCTGCATCTTTCAGATTTAACTTTCTTTAATCTAACAAATATTATCATGCATTCTCATGACGCTGTCACTTCTCTCAATAGGTCTTACTAATCACTCCCTTAAAACCTTCATTGGGTGTTAGCATGAAAGTGTCCCAACTCAACTGGTTCATACTGAAGCCACTATAGTCTCATCCAAACTATTTTCTCCCTGTTGCTTTTCTAGGCCTATTACTGACCCAATGATTTTTTTTTTATATACACTCTGGCTTGATCCCTTAACATCATCTTGGAGAACTTCTTATCCTTTTCCTTCTATATTTAATTCAGTGCTAAGTGAATATTTTCTTCTATATTTTATTCATCACAGAATGGTGATGCCCTAAATTCTTATGTTACTAGAGGACTGGTTGAAAATGTAGATTCTCCAGCCTCACTTCCCCAAGATTCTAATTCAGTAGGTCAGAGAGAGTGCTCAAGGGTCACTCCAGATGTTCCATGCAGGCTGGCACTGGACCACACTTTCAGAAATGCTGCTGTAAAGTTTCCTTCTAAGACCACTCTGGTTCTCTTCTTCCTTTTCTTAACTCCACCTTGTTCAGAACTCTTTTCTTCTTACCCGGACTATTATAACTGATCCATGTGTCTTCATCTCCCTAACCCAACCCCTGCTGCTGGACTCAGTTTGCTAAATTATCATCTCAAAAATCTTCAAATCCCACCATCACCTCTCCCTCCCTTCAACTGCCTGGCCAATCCAGTGCAGGCTCCCAAGACAGGAGACCAAGAGCCCTAATTCACTATGATGGGCTTTCCAATCCTCATGTCCTCTACCTACTAGTCACTGGAAATTCCAGGACAACACAACTGTTGCAACCGCATAAATGATCACACGAGACACAGATTGACAGTACATGCGCTGCAAGAGGTGAGGCTAACCATAGGATGCAATTTTTCTCCACTAATCCTTCAAGGGACTGCCATAAAATGCTTAATACTTATCATTAGCCTTACTACTACAGGACTGAACTTTGCTCCTCCAGGATTACTGATTTACTTGGTGGCTTGCCTTCCAAGTCACAAGACATTTCCAGGCTTGCCAAGAGAATGTCTTGTTCTCAGTAATTCCTCAGATGAATTATGATATTGGTGGCTGTTGCAGTAAGTATGATGTTTAATCCTCTATGCACAACACCTTCAGTTCTCCTGCCATGGTACTTTATGCTCTTTTACCTAGAATTTCCTCTTCTTCCCTCACAAATATACATTCAACCAAATCCCACCCATAATTTAAGACTAATTTTGTTGTGCTTTTTTTTTCTTAGCAGAGCTGCTTAGATCCGATAAGACTCATTTTAAACAACATTTATTCACTGAAAGCTTTCAGTATTTCTCAGAGTATTTAAGAGGAAAATCTATGTCTCCATCATCTTCACCTGATCTGCAACATCCAGCACTTGCCTTCTTCTAATTAGTAGAATCCCAAGTATTTGTTGAATTTACTCCCTGGTAGCTCAGATCCCATTATCCAATAGATAGTCTAGATTGCATTCCCCTAAATGCATTCACTGGCATTTGCCAACACTGCAGTGCACATTGCCCTGTTCAGCCCTTTTGGACAGCTTACTAGCTATTTTACAGTACATCTCTATCAACTTACGTTTTGCTCCTTGGAAAGATATTGAAGCTGTCTGCAAACCAGATGATTTCATTGCTTGTATCTCTTATTTTCCATGTATAAGAATGTTAAAGAGGCCCTGTGCCAAGACTTATTCCTAAGGGAACATTATTGTTTACGTTTCTCTTCCAAAGTCATTTCTATTTATTCATTTCCTTGTTTTCCTATTAAGAGGCATTCATATTTCCAGGTTCCCTGAGGGAAAAGACAATGTCATACCACCTCCAGCATCTAGCCTAAAATCTGAAACAGGGACAGGTTCAACAAATATTGTTTGGATGAATTAATATAAGGGGACTGGACAAGAATGTTGACCCTGAAGGACCTCAGTAACATTAGAGTCCCAGGAGTTAACTAGGCCAGGGTGACTCATCAGTGAGGAGCAGTAAATAAGGGTCAGATTTGAAGACCAAGTACAAGAACATTAAGAGGAGGCAAAGCTTGGGATCAGAAGCCAAGAAGATCAGGAATAGTTTGGGAAGCAGATCACAGGGTGCAAAGTATAATTAATAAAAAGGGTAAGGGGAGTGTTGGCATCAGTTCTTGGTAGAGAAAAACATCAGTTTCTCTCACTTCTAAAAAAGAAATGGTAATGATCAACATTGGTTTATTAAAAGAAAACCCTTAGAGCAAATGGGAATCTAGGTTTCTGTTCTTGATGGCTCACCTGTAAATAAATTACAGTGAATTCGGTCCTTCTTACCTGTGCTCTTGCCCGTCATCTCAAAGAACGTGATTCAGTAAAAGCCTGCCTGCTTTCCCTCCACACAACTCATGCTACCTTTTTTCTCAAAGAATTCTGAAGAATATATTCTGAAGAATTCAGTGAGTCATTGTTTTAATGTGTTCACCCTTACCTTTCCTAGTCTGGATGAAACTCACTACTACCAAGTACCCTGGGTCTCTCCAGGCCATAGCTGCTGCTAACAATTGCTTATACCTTGTGATCACCATTTCAACTATAAGTTACTTCAAAATTCTTGGGTAGGTGCTACCAACTTCTAGTGATACGTCTACCTCTCCTTGGCCAACACTGTTGACAGCATCTAACCCACCCAATCTAGTTGAGTTCATGGAAGTTTTGGAGAAAATCTCAGTAAACCACACATTCTCGGTGTTGAAAGGGACAAAGGGACAAAGGGACTGACAGGTTAGCCCAACTGTCAGTGTTCTGACTCAGGAAACACTGTGGCCAATTCTCTATTTCCTTTTCATCTCTGAGCATAAATTTTGAATCTTGATCATTAAATGTTGTTACCAATTCTCTGTCTTCTTCCTTAAATAATCTTAAATATCTTAAAGAATTTTGAAATCTAAATTTGGACACCATTGAAAATGCTTTTTAAATTATTTTTACCACCTCATTTTTGGTAAGTAAAAGTTTATTTTCCAATATATTTGCAGAATACAGCTCTAAAATATGTGGATCAATGATAGAACTAAAAGAAGAAATAGACAAATCCACAATATACACATTGTTGGAGACTTCACCCCTCTCTCAATAGTTGAGAGGACAACTTAAAAAATCAAAAAATATCTAGAAGTGATGGTTTGGCACATGTATAAAGAACCGACTTACATTTTGGAAATAATCTTTAGACTTTTAGAAACATTTGACAGTTTGCTAGCCATTGCCTGAATGTTGTTTTGCCTTCCCCAAATCTCACAAATTTGCTTTAGTCTTATGTTTTTTGATATATTAGCAATGTTCTCTGTGCCTTAAATTTATTCACCCGTTCAATCATTCAACAAATATTTATTGATATCTACTATAGTCAAAACATTGGTTTGGATGTTACAAATGGTTTCATTGTTTTCGAAATGTTTTAATAAATAAATCTTGTGTAGGGGAACTATTTAGCAGTAATATATAATATAAATAAAACAAGTTGTTACGAAAGTTGTAAGATGATAGGAGTCCAATACCTGTTATGGCAGTGGCCATAACAAAATACATGGCTTGGGTAGTTTAAAAAAACAGAAATTTGTAAGTCCCAGTTCAAAGCATCAGCAGGGTTGATGTGTGGTGAGGGCTCTTCTTTGGCTTACAGACAGCTGCCTTCTCACTATGTCCTCACATGACTCTTCCTTTGAGTGCACATCGAGAGAGAGTGCACTCTTCCTCTGGTAAAACCACCAAATTTAACAGCTTAGAGTTCCGCACTATGACCTCATTTAACTTCAATTCCTTCCTAAAGGCCCTGCCCATAAAGATGGTCACATTGGAGGTTGAGCTTCAAAATATGACTATGAGGTAAGCTTACTATTTAGTCCATAGCAAGGATTAAATCATTCAACAAGCATCCCTTACTAGTTTACTTTTTTCAGAAGCTCTTCTCTGCAGAGAATTATGGAATTAGAGTTCTAACCAGCACCTCATTGTTACATGTAAAAAATAATAAAAAAATACATGTCTGAGGCCAAAGAGAGTACATGGGAACAGGAGGCAGAGGCAGAACCAAGTCTTGTGGCCCAGCCCAATGCACCTCTCTCTTGCTACTTCATGAAAATAGCAATGAAAATAATTTTATGGTTGGGGTTCACCACAACATGAGGAACTGTATTAAAGGGTCACAGCATTAGGAAGGTTGAGAACCACTGCTTGCTCACATAGGCCCTGCATGACCCAAATATAAACTATGAATAATCTTCTGCTATCAGGTCCAACAGATAAATGACTCCTCTTCCTACATCATCTCTGTCATTTGATGGGAATTATTGTTTGCTTTAGAGAAGTTTCATCAAGACCATCGTTTTCTCTGGGATGTGTGCTCCCTACATCATCACGTGGTTGCCTTTCCATCTGCCACTTCAGGCTCTTTCTCTCCTCTCATGATTTGAGGGCTGATGTGTTACAGAAGACTTTGAAAATGACCAGCAGACCTGGTCACCGTCGGCTTCTCTTGTTCAGTCTTTCCCACTCACAGAAGACAAACCTCTTCTCTGGGGGCCAGGCTCTTATTTCCACACATACAGGTGTTTTAACTTTAGGCAGATGTACTAAGATATTGTCTTAGTGCAGCAAACCAACAGTAAATCCCCTCCTAGTGGGATACTGGGATTTCTCTTCTCCTCCTCCCTCTTTCCCTTTTTTATTTCTTCTCTCTTTTCTTGCTTTATTTTTTTCCTTGGATTTGTAAATCCTTAGACTTGTCAAGTCATCCTCGCTATTTAGTAAACTGGCATTATCATTGCCAAGTCTGACCCAATATGCCACAATTAAGTTGATTGACTTGTTGGTTTGTTGGTTGGTTGAGTGTGACTGGATAGGCTTTTCTGAGCATGATGTTTGGTTCAGCAGTACAAGAAACAAAAAATCTCTGGGTTGGGATATGCTGGTTCTTAACCCCTAGCTGCACATTTGAAGAGCTTTTATAAAATGCTGATGCCTGGGCCCCACCTTCACAGATTCTGATTTAATTTGCTCTTGGTCTCTCCATGTGATTCCCCAGTGTTGAGAATCTCTGGATGAAGCTAGAAGGTTTCCCAGACAACCAATGACATGATGGAAGTTAAATCTCTTCCCTTGGAAAATCTAGAATGATGATTCTTTCTGAAACTAAGATTCTAGGTCGTACTATCTTCCAGACAATTTTCCTGGGTATACAAACTCTGCAGTGCTACTGTAGAAGGAAGAGGCGGGTAATGGTCAGTAGCAGAGCAGAACCTCCCCTTAAAAACCCAACAGTGCCCAGCTGTGAACTTCCTCAGGTCAAGAGATACCCTCCTAGGTCAGTGGCTCTTCTTTGGGGGAAATTTTCCCCCCAAGTGACATTTGGCAATGTCTGGATTCATTTTTGGTCGTTACAGCTTGAGGGAGTACTACTGGCATCTAGTAGGTAGAGGCTGGAGACGCTGCTAAACCCACAATGCACAGGATGCCCCCACAGCAAAGAACTACTCAGTACAAAATGTCAGTGGTGCCAAAATCGAGAACCCTTTCTTAAATCCTTGCTTTCATGTCCCCACCCCTCCAACTCCAGTAGAAACCATCCTCAAGAGAATTGATCCTAAAGTGTTTCCTTCTTTCTGATTTCAATACTGTTTTCCAAATCAACATTTTATATCCTTTTTAAATAGTCTCAGAATGTGATCATCCTGCTTTGCTTTTAAGAAAGGAAGGCTGCTGCCTGTGTTTGTCAGAGAGACAGAATCCCGCCAGGGCTGCCTTTTCATCTTGCTGCTTCCTTTCCCATCTGAGGACTACAGAAAGAGCTGAGCCCCGTGACCTGATGGAGGCCCTGCCTAGCCCACCTTGCCTAGGCTCTGCAGTAGAGAGCCAGTTCTTGGGGTGCAGGTCACTCCGGGAGGTGTGGCACTGGGTTTATCAGCTGCCAAACTGGCTGCGGCAGGCCTGCGTTGATTAAAGAGTGCTGGTCTGACGCTTCAAGTAGGGTCTATACCTGCTGATTTCTATCCCCACTTCCTTAGATCATTTCATTATTAAATTAAAGATTGTTGTGATTTAAATGGAACCGTCAGGAGGCCTGGGGACAAACGTAGGTTTTGGTGAAGAAACCGAACACAGTACTGCATTTACCAAATCCAATCTCAGCAGGGTGCTTTTTCTTTGTCTTAAAGAAATAATTTAAAACTCCAAGGGCTGAAAGTAGAAGTCGAACCTCTCCCTGCAGTGTCAGGAGCCCACACAGAGAGGCTGGCATGCCAGGAAAGGGAGCTGATTATAAATAGCATGAAAAGCGGCATCAGTCAAAACTCACCGAAGTGCCTGAGCAAAATGTTAAAAGAAACAAATAGCTTCTGAAAACGGAAGCGATGATATTTTTATCTTTATAACTTAAAGTGCTAAGAAACAAAGACAGTTTATGTTCATGTAATTTTAAACATGCACACATGACATACAACACAAACGCATGTATAACACAACACACACCAACAGAGCTTCCTTAATAAAATAATGGATAATCATGAATTTTAAAATAACAAAATCACAAGTAGTCAGAGCTGTGCAGAGGGAGCAGCTGTCCTTTTCTTCTATGTAATTGATGCTATTTATTTAGAAAGTCTATGGTTTCCCCTTGTGAAATAATTTTTGTGTATGTGTATTTTTTTTTTCCCAGATGAGATGGAAACCGTTTGAGATTCCAAAAGCATCTCAGGAGAAAGTGGACTTCGTGAGTGTAAGTCAGTAGTACCCACATTCCCACTGTCCTCCTCTCATTCATGGTGAGTGATCCAACCATTTGCCAGCTGAATACCAAGCAGAAGCGGGCTTATAAGAAGGCAGCAGAGATAAAACCACCTGCATAGCTATGGGGGCCAACCAAGGGGCGTCTTACTTATAGGCACCTATGGCTTCTGACACCAAAGGCACTTGTGAGCTATTTACATCTCAGAAAGGCCAATGGAAATTGAACATTTTCCTACCTCAAGCTCCTTTGCTTTCGGCTAGAACAGGGGCTCTTCACCTTTTTACTCCAGGGATCCCTTTGATAATCTAGTGATGCCTGTGTTTTAAATTGTGAAAAATAAATTACATAAAATTACAAATAAGCTAATTATATTGAAATAAAATAAAAATATTTTTAAAAGATAAATTTGGTTTATAGTCATAGCTATGCTTCCTTGTCAAGATACTAAATCATAAGACCTAAGTAAAAAATATAATAAACACAAATTATTTAGAGATATCTATGTGGTATAATAATTATAATGTTATACAAAAATATTCATGATTTATATCATTGAAAAGGGTGCAAGCACTTCTAACACTGCTGTGGTTGGTTGCCTATATTCATATTAATTGAAGGATATGATAACTTTCACTCAGGTATTAGTGAAAAAACATATAAAATTTCTCTCATCCAAGTTCATGAATCTCCCAATGGATGCCTGGGCTAGAATGGCATCAATGAATGCAGCAGCTCTAGTTAGAACAATGCTGATTAGAAGCTCTGTTTGGTAGTTATAGGTGGGTTATTGGAATAACTGTGCCCCAAGCAAGGAGTATGGGGTGGAGGGGAGAAAGGGGCACTAAGAAGGTAGAGCCCAGAGAGACCAGCTGCAGCTGGTCTCCTGACCAGTTCTGCAGACCAGCTGCAGCTCATGGCTGACTTACAGAGAGTCTTCATCCCCAGCTGTAGACCAAATTATTTGAATCAACTTAGAATTCTTATCTTTATTAAGAGCTCCAAATCTTGGGTAGACTCACTTAAATAGATCCCAAACTTACAAATTGAGTTGAAATACAAAAAGATATACCCCTCCCCATGAATTCTGGATATCTGGAAGAGCAGGGCTCCTTTGTGGTGGGTTCTCCATCTGCAGGTTTGAGACTGGGGACTTCCTTGAGAAAGCCCATGTGTCAAGATTTCTTGCACTGTGGATCATCTGGGCACACGGCAGAGAGAATGACAGTCAGTCAGAATGCTTTCCTCTGCCCTGTCCGGGAGAGTTAGGCTGACCCTATTCATAGCAGAGGGCTGTCTACGTGATGGGGTACACCTGAAGGGCACTAACTTGTCCCTGATGCTGCAACCTCCCTCCCCAAGACTCCTAGATGACCTAATATTACCTTTAACACCATCTCTCCTTCTGCTTGATCTTAAGCTTCAAACTGATAAATACCAAGTTAGAAACTACTGTTCTGTAGATTCATCTGATATAGCCATTAAGACAATCCAGATTTAGGCCATGGCTGGCAAAAATCACACCCGACCAAAAGTAAGTCAGTAAATTCCAGGTTCCTCAGAAGCAGCCTGGATCAAATGTCCCACTGCCCCCTAGTAGAACTTCATCTCATGACTCTAAGGGACAGAGGGAGGGCTACCCGTTGGCACCTTCACCCTTACCTTTCCCTGTTCTGTGGGTTTTTCCCAGGGCCTGCACACCTTATGTGGAGCTGGAGACATCAGGTCTAACCACGGGCTTGCCATCCACATTTTCCTCTGCAATACCTCCATGGGGAACAAGTAAGTGGCTCAGACATGCCACTCCCACATGCTGTTGGCCACAGGGTGAAGGCCAGGTCTTGCTCTGGTGAAGTCACACATGCACCTACGTTGTTTTTTTGTTGTCATTGTTACTTGACTTTTCCTCAGAGGGATGTTAACACATATTTATTGGTAATAAAAATAAATCAGCATTTTTCATCTTGATCGACTCCCTTGACATAAACAAGAATGTCACATCATGATGCAAACAGAAGAGAGAGGATGGGGCGCTGGAATACAGGCATAGTTCAAGAGGCATTTTCACGCAGCATTTCTAAGCAGGTTTGGGTCACAATATTCTGGGATATATAAGCTCCTGGGATGTTCTTGAAAACAGTCACGTTGCCTGAGCAGACATTAGGGCCACCTGTTGGTGGCAAGTTAAGCTAACAGATTTTGGCTTTGGCTAATAGTTTTATGTAAGCTAAAGGTTCCTAAGTAGAGGAGTATAGCAGCTTTAAAAAATATTTAAAAATGTGTAAATGGCATTTATGCCTTTTCTTTGGAAAGCAGAACATCATAGCAGTTTTATACCCTACCTCTGGAACCAGACCGTTTGTGTCCAAAACCCAACTCTGATCTTCCAGGCTGAGTGACTTGTGTGTGGCATTTAACTTTTCTGAGCCATGTATCAAAGCCAAGATCACAATTCTATGACAAAGTGCTGGAGATCTACCTTTGGTTACAACCCGTATCAGGCCACTTTCCCTCTCCACTTGAGCCACACTGGTTTTCATTCACCTCTTTCAACCTGCCATGTGCCCTTCTGCCTCAGAGCATTTGCATATGCTGTTCCTTCTGGCTGGACTGTTCCCTTCCCTCTCAATACCCTCCCCTAGATAATCCCTTCAGATCTCAGGTCAAATAAGTCTCTTCTTTGAAGAAGCCTTTGCTGACTTCCCAACATAGATCAAGACCCTATTCTTTCATTCCCTTGAAATTGATTTTCATACTGCCATCACAGTGGGCAATGATACAGTTCTACAATTATTTGATTGCTTGCTGACTCCCTACAAGACTCTAAATTCTGCTAGAACAGATACTGAGTCATTTTGCTCACCATTTTATACCCAGCTCCGAGTCTGGTTAGTAAACACATTAATTTAGCAAAATACTGTTGAAAAGTGAAAATCACAGGAATTACTCTGTATGTTTCAGATGCTTTTACAATTCAGATGGGGACTTCTTGATTGGTGAGTTCTTCATTTCAGACCTTCACTGTTAATTGATCCCTAGACACAAGCTGCTTTCCAATTTATGCAAATTATTTTACTTCTTCCTCCAATCTGTCTTATTTTAGTTAGTACAATCTACGGAGGTGTATAGGCCACTGATAGTCTGGAAAAGATTCCTGGTATCCCTTAAAACCGAAATTCTACTTTCTGATCAATCTTTGCCTATAACTTCTGGGCTTATCTAATGCGGGATATCTAGGGAGCTAAAAAGAAATGAAGATTAATCCAACATGGGATTAACTTATTAAAATAATTCTGTCTTCAAACTCACTCCGTAAAAAACCCATCTGTCATTCATAACTGCAATTTAAATTCAGATTTTCATGAGATCATATAAAATGTAATGTCTATAAGAGATGGTTCTGGTCTGATCATTCTAGTTGATGGTTTTTTAGTATTGGTATTTTGGAGTCAACATTTTGATATAGACATTAGACAAGCAAATAAGAGCCTTTCACTGGAGCTATCAGAAATGGATGACTTTCCCTCCTATTTCTGCTGTACATTTTGGCTAATTCACAAAACCGTGTGTATACGAGCTCTTTATCTGGAGACTAAAAAAAAAAAAGGCAGTCATTTTGAAATTAAGTTGTCAGAAGATACATTGCCCCCCCACCAAGAGATTCAATAAAGCTCTTTTCATTTGGAATGAAAAATCAAATGCAGCCCTTAAGCCTTCCCTCTTTGTGAAATGGTTCTCATATGGAAAGCATTGCTCATCACTGCCCCATCTCTTCCTCCAGTTCCCCAGAAAGGGAAGCTTCTCATTTACACTGAGTTTGGCAAGATGCTTGTGCAGCCCAATGAGATCTGCGTCATTCAGGTTGGTGATGTGTCCCCTTCTCCCTGCCTCTCACTAATTTGGGAGCAATCAGATGTTTCAACTGCTGCTATTTCCAACTCTAAAATTTCTCTGCCATGTCTGGGCAACAGGGAGGGAGCCTGAAGGATGCAGGAGGCTCCATGTGCAGGCTGTGCAGACTTGGGTGCCTGTTTTTTTTAATACAGCACACGGTACCATAGCAAAGAGCATTTGTCACTTCACTTCCCTAGATATTTATACACATGCTGAGTAAGGCTCTCTTCCTGCTGATGGCAGTGGACACAATGGAGGAACATTTTTGTATACTGTTATCTCTAGAGCCAATGAAAGATTAGAATAAGATTGACTTGAGTCACAGATGTGATTAGGAATGTTTCTTTCTAACTCACCTGGACATCTCTCAGATGTCACTCAACAACCAGAGACTTGTCCTTGCATGTGGCACTGGCTCTGAGGTAGCTTCTTCATAACTCCAGGTGGGAACTGAGAGAGCTCACTTGTCTGCTTTCCATTCCAGAGAGGAATGCGGTTCAGTGTTGATGTCTTTGAGGAGACCAGGGGCTACATCCTGGAGGTCTACGGCATCCACTTTGAGTTACCTGACCTGGGACCCATTGGTAAATCTTCACTACAGGCCTCTAAGCCTCATCTTAATATAGGATGCAGATAATTGCATGAAAGTTAAACATCCTTCTTCCCTCATTATCTCACTCCAACTTCACTTCTCTCTCTGGACAATTTCTTCACTAGACCAAGCATCTTCCCATAAAATAAACACTTAACTGAAAATGCCCCAAACCAACCCATTGGAAATCCTATCTCCCCAGGATAGTACATCGACATTGGAGATAAAGACCCTATACAATAGATTTCTGGTTATCCAGTATACACTGTAAAGGATATAGAAGTTTGGATTCCTGTGGGCCAGAATCACTAGGAACAGCTTCACAGAAGGGATAAGATTTGACTAATTCTTAATGAAAAGTTGAAGAGAAGTAAAGAGACCAGTTTTGCAAAAGCATGCATGTGTGAATGAGCTTGGTAGACAATAAAGTGGGCAAAGCCATAAAAATGGACAGGGCTGTATTCCTGTAGAAAGACGGGATGGACTGGGTGACTCATAGCTGTGAACCTGTATTCCTACTGAGCTCACTCCACAAAGTCCATATACCTCACCATCAAAAAAGATGCATCGCCCAGTGCAATGAAGGAGCTGGGAACCATAGCCCTGTGTGGCAGATTACAACATTCAAAAGTGAACAAAGGTCCCTTCAGTCCCCGTCCTTCTGGCAAGCTGGAGGCAGGAGATGTGGTGTTGCGGGGGGGGGGGGGGGCTGTTCTCAAAACATCTCTTGAAGCGAATGGAGTGACTGGGAAAATTGGCCCTTGACTTCATCTTTGGTCACACCTCGCAGTTCTTCCCTTCCTGGTGAACAGCTTTTTAGAGCAAAACAAGGACAGGCCAGCATGTGCCTTCTGGTCACTCCCCTGAGGGATCCAAATCTGCAGAGGAAGGTGGGAGGCAGCAGAGAGGCAGCTGGAGCCATGGTGGGCCTGCTGTCATCCTGCTCACCGCCCACTCTTCCCACTTTGCTCTGGCTTCCTGCTGCTTTGCAGTCAGCAGAGCCTCCAGGTTCCACGGAACATGTACCCTCTGGAAAATATATATAATTTACTAACCAGCCGGGGGCTTATTTTTTTTAACCCCAGGAGCTGGAAATGATAAAACACTCCCCAGGTTTCTCCTCTCAGAGTTAAATTATATTTTTTGCACTTATATGCTTTTTATATTTGGTCTTTTGATTTATTTTCTTTCTCTGGAGGGAACAATTGCTCCTAAGCAAAGGTAAGCAGACAAGTCCTGAATACTTCCCCACTGAGTGGCAGACAGAATTTTTTCCTGCTGGAAAGAGGTTTTACAGACTTGGAGTCTGAGTTCTGTCTAAGGAGCAGAGACATGCCTGGGGCAACAGTATGTAACCCTTCCTATCTGAGATCACCGATTGTAGATGAGTTCCAGAGTCATCAGGGTTTCCTTGAAAAGAAAAGGTCTAGGATTCTATCCCATCTTCCCCTTTCCTCTTTTCTAGTCTCTTTCTTTCCTCCCCATGAGACAATGCATATGAAATAGTTTTGTTAACCACAGTCACTCCACAACCTTAGGAGGTGATGCCCATGATGATAATGATGATTTTTGTAAATTTTTTCCGATCACATTCCTTGGATCCTCTTGAAAAGGCACTAGACTGAAAATCCAATGAATCTTTAAGCAAAGAAAGCAATTTGTTGAGTGGGCTCTTCATCTTTCCTCTGTCATTTTCTAGGTGTGTAAAAGACTTGTGGGTTATTATGTTCTAGGAGCCAATGGCTTGGCCAATCCTCGTGATTTCTTGATACCTGTTGCCTGGTATGAAGATTGCCAAGTACCAGGTGGCTACACTGTGATTAATAAGTACCAGGGCAAGCTGTTTGCTGCCAAACAGGTAAAGTAAGAGGTTTGGTTATACAGAGGAGGGAAGGAAGAGTCATTGGGCACCTATGGATTGCCAAGAACTTGTTAGATACTTTACAGGTATCTTTTCATCTTTACCACACAACTAAGGCACAAAATGGCAGAACCAGCATTTGTACCCCTATCTGTCTGACTCCAGAGAGTGTACTCTTTTCACTTACCAGGCAAGGAAAAACCTGGCAATACGTAGGTCTATAGAAACAGTGTTGAAAACATAATATAGAGCAGCATAATGTGTTTGAAAAGGAAAATGATAAGCAGATCATTCAAGATGCATATTCTCCAATCACTACCGTGTTTCAAATACAAGCAATGGTTGATACAAAACAAGCAGAACTCCGTTAATGAGCTTGGTTTATACCACCAGCCTGGTAAATTCAGGACATAAGCAAAGGCACAAATAATAATTTAAAAGTCTATGTAATCTATTATATATTATATATAATATTACTTAATGTACTGAATATATAATATATTAGAATAAAATAATTGTCTCATAAAAGGAACCCAAAGGTCTCTTCTGGTTAGCATTATTTGTTTGCCTATTTTCTCTATTTTACTTACTCTTTGTATCTACCAAAGGTATGTTACTGATAGAGAACCAGCATTCTAGAAGCAGCCAGCAGTTCCTCCAGAAAGGTTTCCACTTTCCACATTGACCATGTGGTGGTTATTCTTTTTGTTGTTGTCATTGTTGCAATTTTTTTTTGGCTGGGGCTGGGTTTGAACCCACCACCTCCGGTATATGGGGCCGGTGCTCTGCTCCACCCAACCTGTGGTGGTTATTCTGTGTGAGCCCCCACTAACTTATTCTCCCATCTTTGGCATGATCTGTGACCTGAGAGCACAGGTCTGTATGGACTACACCATCCGGGCTCTCTAGCCAGCTAGCTTCTAGTTGGGTTCACCCACAGAAAATTGAAGGGCAAAAGGAAAGACAAGGTGGGGTATTTCTCCCCTGTCTTCTCGCTGTTCGGGACTGTGTTTCTGGCAACAGCTGCATCCACTATGGCGTCAGTTCCTGCTGGGTAGCCCCAGTGGTGCACTGAAGCCGGCTCACACTGACTTGCAGGAGCCATACACATGCCTCTTGCAAATTTTTGTTCAATAATGTCATATTAGTAGCTCAAAAACCATCATGGTGAGAGTATTTACATCCCAGAAATCAGAAAACACTATAAATCAAAGCTTTCTATTTTTCCCCAGAGAGCCAGTTATTAAATATTTACCAGTATACCATTGGGAAGTCCCTTTCTTCATGGTTCTAGCTCTTGCTGGAGTCCTATAACAAAATTTCCCTCCCTTATTCCACATGCCTAGGAGTGGCAATGTTTTCCCATTATTGCCAGGCTCAGTTACCTCAATAGCTTTTGTCATTCCAGTGAACCCTAACCACACTTTTGTAGGTATTCCCTTCATTAAAGCCTTTAGGACATTCTGAGTTGGATTGTATCCTAAACAGACATATGGCTACAGCGGAGACCACCTTCCTATAGCAGAACACTGATCCCCTCCTACCCTAAGACAGGACCAAGAAGCTTCACTTTAAGATTGCTCTGCACTCTCAAGTCCTTGGAGTTGAAACACTGAGAGGTCTGCTCCCCTTTCCTAGACTCACCCACCTACGCACAGTGTCTAATGGAAGATTCTCTAGGCTATAATTACCGGGAGCACCATCATAGCAGGTGCCTTCTGTACTAGGAAACAGGAAGTAACCCAGACTGAGAATTTCTGATATCCAGTGTTAAGTTAAAAATTGTTGAAAAGGCAGTTCTTGCACATGTGATCAGAAGGCAGCTGCAGCTTATGAACTAGAAAATTAGGGTTAGTGGCTAAGTGAGGGGCTGGTAAGTAGAGGATGTGTGAAGCAACCATGAAATGATTAAAGGTTATACTTCTCCCAAAGGATGGTATAATTAAATTAAAACCAGAATCAAATCAAAAGAAGAGAGTTATGCCCAGTACATATTGTGAGATCACAACAACAAAAGCATTAGAAGCTAAAATTATCCTCTCTTGCTTTTCTTGATTAGGATGTCTCCCCATTCAATGTTGTGGCCTGGCATGGGAACTATACACCCTACAAGTATAACCTGGAGAACTTCATGGTCATCAACTCGGTAGCCTTTGACCATGCAGTAAGTCTGAACCATTAAGTGGCCCTGGGGACGGTGCAACTCTTGAATGAAAGGGATTCACAGTAGACCCTTGACATTCACAGATCTAACATTTCCATTATCACCCTTGGAAGTCCTAGTCCTTTCAGGAAGTAGGGATGACATAGATAGTGAGAGAGCCAGGCCAGATACTCAGCATTCACCCACAAACACAATGTTGCTCTTTATAGAGTATTCACAGTAACTCAGATAGATGGGTAAAAACTTAGTTTCTCTGTGGATCATTTATTCTGAAAAAACAACCAGCATCTAATGTTAGTGCTGAAGGGAGCAGAAAAGAGCATTTATGGATTTGGAGAAGTCTCTGTCCTCACAAATCCTGAGTCTCTCCTGCCTGCTCTGACTGCCTTCCTTCCTCGGTGCCTCCACTCCTGGCGGATTTGGGCAATGACAGAGCAGAAGGCCCCCTTCCAAAGCTGCTCGTGTTCAGTGGTTGGATTTAAACCAGAGAAATTCTACGGTGGGAACTTGGTCATATTTTTCACTCAGTAAGCCACAAATAGGTTTCTGGTTTAAAGTGCAGGCCCCAAAGGCCCCACATTGTTGATAAAGTGCTTGTTCTGAGATCCTGGGGGAAAGTTCATTTTGCAGCCTGATTTGTAAGAGATTAACTCAACCCACAAGCTGGAGGGATAATTAGAACAGAAGCCAGAGCCAGAAGGATTGCTCTGAGGCAGTTCATCAAATCTCGGGGTGGAGGGGGTGGAACAAAACTACCTCTCTGAACAGCAGCAACTCTTAATAAAACCGAAGAGGAAAATAAAAGTGAGACGGCAAGCCCAAAAGAGCATGAGAAAAGATCCCGAGACTGATAAAGCTTCATTTGCACCTCACTATCTTTTCTTTAATAGTTTCAGAGACACAGATGAAGACATGTGAACTTGCACAGTGATAAGAGTTGGGTGTTTTAAAAATTTGAATTTATTACAGGCTCAATATCTTCTGTGCTGCTGCCATAGTTATTTTCCCAAAATTTGGATCTGACTATTCCACCACTGCTTTAGAAAACCTTTGCAGGCTTCCCATGGCTTAGGATTAAGTCTGAGCTCTGAAGCCTGGTGTTTGATGCTCTTCACCATCTGTCCCTGGACTCGTTTTCCGGTACCACCTCTTGTCTCTCTCCCTCCTGTCAACGTACTGTGGGCTTTAGCCTTCTCTTTTCCTAACAAAATCTCTGTGTGCTTTGATGTCTTTTCTGTTTTCTATAATTAAAATTCCTTTTCCTTCCCTCTCTCCCTTCTTTCCTTTCCTTTCCTTTCCTTCCTTCCTTCCTTCCTTCCTTCTTTTCTTCCTTCCTTCCTTCTTTCCTTCCTTCCTTCTTTCCTTCCTTCCTTCCTTCCTTCCTTCCTTCCTTCTTTCCTTCCTTCCTTCCTTCCTTCCTTCCATCCATCCATCCATCCATCCATCCATCCATTCTTCCTTCCTTCCTTCCTTCCTTCCATCCATCCATCCATCCATCCATCCATTCTTCCTTCCTTCCTCCCTTCCTTCTATCCATCCGTCCATCCATCCATCCATCCATCCTTCCTTCCTTCCTTCCTTCCATCCTTCCTTCCTTCCTTCCTTCTATCCTTCCTTCCTTCCTTCCTTCCATCCATCCATCCTCTGGCTGTCCATCTATTGTACATGTATCTATTCAACCACGCATTCATCTTTCCATCTGTTCTCCATTCATCCATGCATCCATTCATTTATCCATATGTTCATCCATCTTTCTGTCCATTATCTACCCATAATTCACCCAAGCACACATTGATGTGTTGGTCCATCTACCCACAAGTCTACCCCCCCAGTGCATCTACCCACCTTTATATTCCATCCCTTTACATACTCATCCACACACACACCCATCCATCCATCTACATTTACTAATCTGGCATCATGCCAGGCAGTGTTCTTGAGGCTGGAATAGAGTGATGTTGCCAAGGACCTGCCATGCTAGAAACAGGAAGATTGTAAGAACGTCATTTCAGATGGTGAAAGATGTCATAAAATATAAAGCCGGGAAAGGGTATTGAGAGTGATGTAGCTCTACTACTTTAAATAGAGTGGTCAGGTAAGGCTTCTCTAAAGAGGGGAAATTTGACCAGAGATCTGAATGAAGACAGGGAGAAAGCCATTGGGAAATCTGGGAGAAAAACAAATAGAGGGAAGACCAAGTATAAAGGCCCCAAAGTAGGACAGTTTGGGGTACGTTTGAACAACTATAAATATTAATAGCCATTAATAGCTAGTACTTACATGGCAAACACTAAATACCAGAGCCTGTTTTAAGAGCTTTGTATGTATTTTCTCATTTAAATCTTACCACAAACCTATAATATACTATTTGCATCATCCCGTAAGCTGCGGGAAGGTTAAGAAACTTTCTCATGGTCACATATCAAGTAAGTGGCACAGTTTATATGGCTAGAGTGGGGGCTTTTAACTACTTTGCTTAATCAGCAGGGAGGCCAGGGGAGCTGGAGCCAGGAGAAAGCAGGGGCCAGATCATATGCGGCTTTGCAGGTCCCAAGGGCAATGATGAGTTTCATTCTTAGTGGATGGACATCTCTGATTGCTTCAGCTAGGAGTGAGGTTATCTATTTTTGATTTTTAAAAGATTGTTCTTGGTGTTGTATGGAGATTCTAAGAGAGGTGGATGTGGCTCACCCAGTGTCCATTCGTCCCTTCTTCTCTGACATCAGGACTATATATAGCTAAAAAAATTATATGTCCCAGCCTTCCCTACTGCTACAGGTGGCTAATTAGACAGAAGAGGTACTTTTTCAGTGGGACTTGGAGAAAGGCTCTCTAAGAAGTGGGTGGGATGGGGAGACGAGGAAGACTGCTGGCTAGCATCTTTTCTGCCTATCCCTCTTGTTCCTTTACTTCTTGGCTGGAACTCCAGCAGCCATTTTGGAACACAGTGGAGAGATGACCACAAAGACGCAAGTTATGCATTGACATTGAGGAACAAAATACAGAAAAGGCCTGGGTCCGTGATAACAGTAAACCTATAATATCAACAATGGATTGTCAATTCCCAGATTTCTGAATATGATGGTAAAAAAATCCTTCAGTTTCTAACCTAGTGAAAACTTCTATTCCTGGCACTGAAACCACAGAGCAAGAGAGAACCCAGGTGAGGAGGTTACACAAGGGTCCAGGTAAGAATGGTAATGACAGGCTGAAAAGGAAATGGCATACATGTTACAGAAAAGAGCTGCCAGTTAACATAAGTGAGTAAAATGGGCTGCATGTAAAGACAACAAGGAACGGTGGGGTCTATGGCAAATTGAAAAGTTCATGCCTCATCTAAAGGTATTGTTAACACATGAGAACGTATTTTGGCAAATTATGAGAAAGGTAGCTGCCATTTCTTTTCTTTCTTTTTTTTTTTTTTTTTTTGAGACAGAGCCTCAAGCTGTCACCCTGGGTAGAGTGCTGTGGCATCACAGCTCACAGCAACCTCCAATTCCTGGGCTCAAGTGAGTCTCTTGCCTCTGCCTCCCAAGTAGCTGG
>CAUYRH010112571.1:0-26380 GCA_963574655.1 Perodicticus potto | reverse complement strand
TGGCTGCAACCAAAAAAAAAAAAAAAAAAAAAAAAAATGGCCGGGCGTTGTGGCCCGGAGCCTGTAGTCCCCGCTACTTGGGAGGGGGTGGCAGGAGACTCACTTGTGCCCAGGAATTGGTGGTTGGTGTGAGCTGTGATGCCACAGCACTATTTCCTGGGTGACAGCTTGAGACTCTTTATAAAAAAAAAAAAAAAAAAAACAAAAATCTAAGAGCTACAATATACTGTAATATATAAGATAAAAAATTTTATTGATATTGCAATATTAATATCATTTTTTCATTTCTTAAAATGTGTATACTTTTTTTTGGCACCCCCTACTGTATATGAACAAATATGCTTACAAATTAAAAATCACCTGTAAAGATTAGAGAGTCTATCCCTGATAACTTTGACATGACATATGCCTTACCAATTACAGCATTAGAAGCACTTCAACTCTGCACCACTTATCTGGGCAGTTACAACAGAGACCCTGTGATCTTAGTGAGCCATAGTTCCTGGGAGAAGGACTTCCCAGCACTCAGGAGACTCTTTAGACCAGGCCACGCATACCAGAACAGTGATAGTGTTTTGACAAAGATATTTGCCGTGGTGCCTTATCTAGGAATCCATCTGGCATTTGGTTGGAATCTACTGAGTTCCTTTAAGGCCCTGTGGGTCCTGCTTCCTCAGCATGTGGAGAATGGGAGAGCAATAACAGGCAGCTAGAGCTGAAAAGAGTATTCCCCAGAATACAACCTGGGCACTGCCCTTCCCTTGCTCCTATTTACAAAATCAGACTTCAGCTCCGCTTTATACCCTGGCTCCTGCTTTTTGCCTTTGCTCCCTTTAATGAGGCTTAGTGCTGAAGTTTGTGTCCAACCTTTGGTCCCATTAGCACCAACTCTTGCTTTGAGCGACCCCCATCCCTGGCTCCTGGCACTTCCCTGGCTTTGTCTTTGTTCCTAGCTCTACCTTGTTCCCTGCTGGTATCTCACTCTCCCCAAGTCTCCCCCTCTCTCTCCCTCTCTCACCAGATTCTGCCTGCTCATATCTGATGGCAGCTCCTAGGCCTGTCCGGCCAGTCTGGCTCAGCTCCACCTAGCTATGTGACAGAGGGCTGCCCACAGGCTGAGGCCCCCGCAGAATTCTTCTTCCAAAGTGCTTACAAAATACACCAGAAATATGCAAGGAAGTCCCAACAGCCTCTCCAGAGTCAAAGACAAGTCAAACCCCTACATCAAGCTCTCTCAACCTCTGTTTTCCACCTCACCTTGCAGAAAACCAAGAGACTCTACTAACAAACGCAAACACTAACTTAATCTTTCATCTGTACTCTCATAATAATCTGAAATTTTAAAAAAGAGAGAGAAAAGAAAAGAAAACCAAGGGACTGACTATGCATTCTCAATGTCAACCACTAATCCCAGGAGCCATACTGCCTTCAAGATTTTAACTGTACAGGTTCACAATGAATGGAGAGGCTATGATGTTTTATTGTAAAATGTCAAATAAATGTGTCATATTTCCCTTAATGCAAACTACTGAAGGTTGAACTAGATATACAGGAACTTGATTAAAATTTGCCCCCCAAACAAAAGTAGTTTCAGAAAACTTAGTTCTATTGGAACTAGAGTAAAAGTAAAAAAAGAAAAGAAGAAGAAAAAATAAAGACAGGAAGGAGGAAAGGGAGAGAGGGAAGAATGAAAGAAAAAAGAAGGAAAGAGAAAAATAAGGAATGAAAGAATGAAGGGACCGAGGGAAGAGGGGAAAGGTAGACCTTGCAGCACCAAAGAAGACCAGGAAACTTTGGAGATTTATTTTCCTCATTATAAAATTGGTACATGGAGATTAACAGAAAAGCTTTTTTCTTTAATGGAAGCAATTTTAAAAACTATTCAACCACCACAATACAGCTGAATTTTATGTATTTTTGTATTTATACTATATGTGTCTTACAAAGTAAATCATAAATATTTTATTGTATACTCTAATGTGGAATTTTTTAATTAAATTATAACTGTGTACATTAATGCAATCATGGGGTACAGTGTGTTGGCTTCATATACAATCTGAAATATTTTCATCAAACTGGTGAACACAGCCTTCATGGCATTTTCTAATGTGGACTTTTTTATCATAATATAAGCATTTTATAATGTTACATTGTCTTTATAATCACTATTTTAATGGTCACATGGTATTCCGCAGATTCCACAGACTAAGGAAACTGTTTTACCTAATCATTTAGACAAGACATTGGTTCTTTCCTATTCTAAAGTAACACTGCTAGTAATATCTTTACACTGTTTGTCAAAATTTAGAATATTTTGTCTGAGGCTAAATTTCCAGAACTGGATTCATGATAAAAGGTGTAAATACTTTCATGGTTTTTGATCTACATTGCTAAACTTCTTCCAAGATGAATTTTAACCAATTTACAGAGAAAGGTTTGATTTTATTGGACTCTTATGAAAATTAAACATTGGCATTTAAAACTTCTTTTCCATTTAATTAACTCGTTTTTATTTAAATTTAGCTTTCTTTGATTTCTACAGAGAATGAAAAAATTCATATCTTTCTTTTTGCGTTTAATCTAGATACTAGCATCGGCAGAGAAATTACTAAAGAAATTATAAACACTTACCAAGGGATTTCTTCCTTAAATATTAAAGAGATTTCACTACAAGTTAAAATTTAGAATGGTCAATAGTATAAAAATCAGAAATCTGTACTATCTTTCTTGGTTCTGCACTTAATTTAGAATCATTTTATAAAGAGGATCTTGTAAGTGTCACATTTTATGTTTTCTGGTCACAGACTGAGAAAGATAATATTACTATATTGGATACCCCACCACTATAACTACAGAGCTGTGACACTGGGCTTGTCTCACAAGATAGTGGGTGAGGTGACTTGTATTTCATTACTCTGGGCCTATAAGAAATATGCACTTGGAAAAACATCATTTTATTTTGTCTTTTGCCTTCCCCTTTGCATATGAAACATTTATTTATTTGATTTCCTGAAAAGAAGTTTAAAAAATGATTCTGAGAATGGGCTCTTGCTGCCCTGAGTCAGTCCCTTGGCAACTGTAAAGAGCCAAGTGTGCCGAGGGAGGAGATGAGAAAGGAACCAGGAGAAGGAAATGTAACCCAATGGCTAAACAGAATTTTCAGGGTAGACAAAAAGACTGTGTTTTTTTCATTTTTGGCTTACATTTAAGCTTTATGCAGGGTATAGGACATTTATATTAAGGGCTAAACTTTACCGGCAGTGCACTCTTGTAAAGGGAAGGGTAGGAAAAGCTGGCAGGGGAAATGTCAGACTCAGACAAACAGTAGTCATTCTGTGCTCCTGCAATAAAACCACAACCTTGGCCAGGTGATGCGAGCCAAGGAAAGTATCAAAGCGTACTCAGTGTCCTAAACCTCCTGTGTACCTCTGGTGAGGCCAGGGCTTAGTGCTTTCCCCAGATGATCTTTAGATTCACAGAAGCAACACATGCAGCCTTCTGTCAACAGAGCCGTGAAAATAGCACTGGCCTTTATGTCCACTGGCCCAGGTCCTCAAAACAGCCAACATGGAACTAAAAGCAAAAGTACGGTGCCAAAAAAAATTGAGTAACAGGCTTTGGACATGCTTGATGACTTTCCATATGTTTTAGGTTTTTAAGGAGGGAGTCTATGTTTGTTCATGAAAAATTTTATTCATTGTTTTCCAAGGATACATTCTTAAAAATGTGGTGTATTCATGTAATGGAATATTTACAATCTTTAAAATGCATAATGACGTGGAAAGATTTTTGATAAGTTGTCAAGTGAAAAGGAACTATTGCAAATGAGGGGAGTTTGCTAAATTGTATTTTTTTAAAAGGGGAAAACCATGAGTCTCATACAGATACAAAATAAACATATGTCAAAGATTTCTATTTAACATTTTACTATTTATTTAATGAGGGTAATAAGCATACATTACAACCAATTCATAGGAGAAATTAAAGAGCCACAAATCTAGGTGGAACAAATGAATATTGAGATAAATTTACAAATGGACATGAAGCTGGATTTTTCCTGGGGGTTAGGAAGGGAATTGTCTCTCCAACAGGCACAAGCCATTTGAAGGTCTAGAGGTAAGAACTATTTGCATTTGCAATAATTTGTCAGTTATACACAAAATACAGAGTTGAAAAATAACCTAATTAAAGGTGAAAGTCCACATCCTAATAAGCGTTTCTTAATCTTTTTTTCATTATTGCCTTCCTAACGAGACTTTTGAAGACATTTTTACATAATCTATCCAATACCATTCCCAAATTAAATATTAACAAATGAGATTTTTGTTGGGTGTCCTTGAGCTATAGTGTGCCATAAGTGATTAAAATAACTAAGTTTTTTTTTCTGCCCCTTAAGATCCAATTTTTGTCCTCTTTGGGGTGATCCAGAATTCACGCCCTTTAGGACACATGATCCCCAGAGGTGCCACTATTTCTTTGAAAGGATAGTTAGTAATCTCTGTAGCTTATTTCAAAGTCTTAAGTTACCTCTTACAACACAATGATGTCATTAAAAAAAAAAACAAAAAAAAAAACCAGCACTGCGTGTGCATCTTAAAGTTTATACCCTAGGTCAGCAAACTACAGCTTGCAGGCCAAATGTACCCAGCCCATTTTAGTAAACACAGTGTTATCGGCAGCACACGGCCATACACGCTGTCTTACAGGTAGTCTCACACTGTCCGCAGCTGCTCCTGCACCACAGAGCTGGGTGGTTGCGACAGAAACCTCAGGGCTAACACAGACTGAAGTATTTACCATTTGTCCATTGACAGAAAATGTTTGCCAGCCTCTCAATTATCGTAAACTGTGGCTAGAAATTATCTCGATTTAATAGGATAATGAATTGGGTTGTTTTTTTTTTAATTATGTTTCTTATATTTTACTTCTTCATGGGACAGAAACTTTGAAAAAAGTACTCGTTGCACATTAATTGTGTGCAAAGCCCTTCAGGGATAGAAGTATACAATGTGGTTCCTGCCTTTTTTTAAAGCTTCTAAGGTTTCTGAGATAAGTGGTGTGTTTGCTACCATAGAGCTGTTGCATTCTTTTACTGAAGTTAAAATAGGAGAAGCAGATAGGAACCACTAGAGGGGGAGAATTCATTAGTATTAGTATTAATATTAATAAACATGGGCTGGGCGAATGTCAATTTCTAGGTTTAAATGTGGCCTTCTGAGCCTTAAATATTAAAGGAAAATCAGATTAAATATTTTATCACGACTACAGCATTTGCTTCAAATTACTATAAAAATAATAAGAAAAAAAGAATGTGCTTGCTTTCAACTTCTAGAGAAATGTATAAAGATATTTCCAAAAATTCTTTCAGAGTTTATACTCATTGAGGTCATGAAATTCAAAGTTCCCCTAAAAGTCACTGAGATGTCTTTTAGATATGTAATATTTTCAGGACATAAGCTGCCCTGATTCACACAAATCTGTAACCTTCTCCCATCCAACTTTAGAGATACTGTAACTGAACAGAACAACTCAGCGAATGTGTGGCGTTCTGTTAAGTTCATTCTCTCCAGCTCCCAGAAACTTACCTTCTCAGAGACCTTATCTTTGAACAGTCTCTGAACTACCTGAATGATATCTGTGTTCTCCTAGAAGCTGCTCTTTATAATACAGGACTCTGACATTTTTTTAAACTATCAAGATGCAGACAAATGATTTTTCTCCTGGCTTAATTCTAGAAATTTGAGAATAGAGGCCTCCAATCCAGGGTCATTACAGAATAAGAATTTTAACCATTTGTAAGATAAACAGGTAGGTATATAAATGAATGAGTCTGCGAGCAATCAAAATATCTAAATTTTTTTGGCTGAAAACTCTCCAGGAAGACTACTAACATTAAATCCAAATCAACTCAACAATCATTTGAAGACCTAATCTATCAGCCTTTATTGTCTAAACACACTGTTGTGCTCTAGTCAATTGTGAGGTGTGTCTCCAGTAATCCGCCACTGACGTGGATTCTATGGCAATGCTGTGGTTTCTACGACAAAGCAGCCACAGTCACTGCCCACTTCCGTGGCCATTTCCTCTCGATATTTGTGTTGCTTCCTCCTTCCTTTTTTCTAGAAAATATATACAGGGCCTCAAAGGTAGGGGGTTGGGATTGGCAGGGGCTGGTGCAATAATTTTACCTGTTTTTTGTTCATCCTCCTCTCCCACATTCCACATTAGCTGGCCATGTCCCACCCTGTCCCCTTCCCTCTCTGGTGATAACTGTGTCCCTCCTGCAGGTTCAGATGTGCATTTTTGGCTTTATGTTTATAAGAAATTGACCTCCGAATGCACCCTGTTACCTCCTCCCTTCCAGTTTCGAAAGAAGCGGTGTGCCTTTTCCGTTTAGGACCAAACCTTGTTCACAGTCCTATCCCCTCTGCCCTTTCTAGGCACAGAAGCTTGTCTCATTGAGTACTTCCCTCGGTATGATGTTTTCAGCCTATCTTTTTTTGTTTGGTGCCTGTACACATACTAATGTCTCTCCCATCCTTGAACTCCAGGCCTTAGTCTCCAAAGCACCACCAGATCTTTCTCTCTTTCATCCAGGAAGAGTCCACAAACGCTTTGCCTAGTTCCTCTCCCTTAACTCTTTCTGCAGTCCAGGCCTCAGTGCCAACCTAGGGGGCATCTGATTGCCTCACATCAGTAATGTTGCTCAATTTCTCACCAGCAATAGACACCAACACACCCTTCTTCTTCTTTTTTCTTTTAAATAAGTACATCAACATCTACCCAACATGATGAAAAGCAAATGAGATATAGTTGCTGATTTTCAGATTTTTGTATCTCTTAAGTCTAGGTGAATTTATACTTCTTTCTGCTTGTCACTACATCATATCCTCCTTTTTGGGACTTCGCTCCCTGGTCCTCATGACATCACTCTCCCAGTGTCTGGTTACTCTTTGTTTTTTCTGGGCTCCCCTCCTCTTTCTTCCTTCCTTTCTTTTTTTTTTTTTTTTTTGAGACAGTCTCACTATGTCACCCTCAGTAGAGTGCCATGGCATCCCAGTTCACAGCAACCTCCAAATCTTGGGCTTAATCGATTCTCTTGCCTCAGCCTCCCAAGTCGCTGGGACTACAAGTGCACGCCACAACGCCTGGCTATTTTGGGGTTGTACTTGGCCCAGGCTGGATTTGAACCTGCCACCTCCAGTGTATGTGGCTGGCGCCCTAGCAGCTGAGCTCCAGGCGCCGAGCCACCTCCCCCTGTCTCCTTCCCTGAATTGCTATCTTTCCCTCCTGCTTCACACCCCTCCCTTCTCCTCTGTCTTCCTTTCCTCCTCCTTTTTTGTCTCTCCCCAGTGAGTCTTCCCATTCGGCTATGAGTCTGAACGACATTCTCATACCCTGGTACAAATGACAGACATTGTTCCCACGCCAGACACCTCTGATGGGACAGTCCACATCAATGGCCTCAAAGTCTTCCTTTTCACTCATTCAGCCACATGTGTTAGAAGGCAAGTGTGTGAAAGCAATTACTATAGCGATCACTTGGAGTCAGCTTTAATTTCTGAGAACCGCAAATAACTTGTGAACTTTAATACTTTAACCTTTCTTAGTGGTTTCACAGCAAGGAACATGTAAAAGAAAGACCAAATGGGGGAAAGATGGAGCCGATCAACTGAGTCCAAAGCTATACGAGCTATGAATGAAAAACAAAGAGAAAAGTTAGCAGGTTTGGCAATAAGGGGGTCAGCGATGACTGAATGAGCTTTTCCATACCGGTAAGGATTAATCCAGATTTCATGAAGTAAGGAGGTGAAGATAGTTATGGGAATGCTCCATATTCCCCAGGAGTTTGGAGGTGACAGGGTGTGAGATAAGGATCACATTTGGAGGAGATGGGATATTGTATACAAGAGAGAAACGAACATGTATGTGTATGTTTATGTGTGTGTATACATGTGTGTGTACATGTGCTGGGGTTGAAAGCCAATATATCCCAACAACTCTCCTACCTTACAGGATTATTGCAACAATTAAATGCAAACACTTTATGAACTGAAAAGTACCATACTAAGAATTATTATTTCAATATACACAGATTCTCATTTATTGAATGGATAAAACATTATGTATCTTGTCATTCACTATTCCATTTAGCCTTCTATACAAATGCAATCATGAATCAATGTACTTTATCTTCAGGATTCTCTCCTTGCAACCACTAAAATTCTCAACAGCTCTGAAAGACGAAATCCCCCGGTAAATTGATACCAGCAATGGCCATCTCAGAACTTGAGCAGAGGAAAATGGAAAAATTTCGTTAAGCTGATTTCCGTAGTCCTCATACATCTGAAGGTTTGGGGGACAAAATACTGACTTTGGGGATTAGCTTGCTTTTTCTCACTGGCTTTGAAAGCTGTTGTAAATGTACAGAAACACCTATTTCTTCTAGGTGAGGCCCAGGAAAGGGTTAGGTCAAGTGTTACACACAAGCCTTTTATCACACTCTGACAGCTGGGAAAATGACATCTGGAAAATGCCATTATCAGAACCAAAACAATATGTTTTCCTTTGGGCTCTCTGGCTTGACATTTTCTTCACATTTGAAAAACCACCAAAGAGCTAAGAAGTTTGTAGCTACAATCTAGGAAGGAGAGCGTGTATTGTCCAAAATCAGTCAAATCCATTAATCAATCAGATTCCATTACACTCTGAAACTTTGTCTAGAAGTTTTTTCTAAGAGTAGATGAGTAGATTCTCAAACTATCAGCTCTTGAAATGAAATTAGTGGCTGTTTAGAACAGAACGATATTCCCATTTTGCTGCTATTGTACATTTTGGAGAACCAGTAATTTAACCTATCTGAATGCTACTTCCTTCACATAAAATGTAGATAAGAATTATAGACATGTGTCTCTTAGTGACAGGAATATGTTCCGAAAAACGTGTTGTTTGTCAATTTTACCATTAAGCAAACTTCGCTGAGTTCCTTACACAAACCTAAAAGGCGTAACCCACTACACACCTAGGCCAGGTGGGATGGCCTGCAGCTCCCAGGTTGCAAACCTAGACAACATGTTACTGTACTGAATTCTGTAGGCATTGTAATTCAATGGTACATATGTGACCAAATAGAGAAAAGATACCATAAAAACATGATAGAAGGAATGAAAAACGGTATAGATGTGTAATAGATGTACAGGGCGCGTACCGTGAATGAAGCTAACAGGATTGGAAGTTGGTCTGGGCGAGTCAGTGGGTGAGTGCGAGAACCTAGGACTCTACACTATGATAGACTTGACAAACACCATGGAGCACACTTAGACAACACACTCATCATGGGGAAAAAAAGTTCTCTCTTCAGCAAAAAATTAACCTTAGCTCCTGGTAACTTCTTTAATGTCTTTAACTTTTTGACTCTTGTGATGCACCTAGCAAAAGACAGAACCCCATTGTGGAGCCGTACAAAAATATTTTCTTTCTTGATCTCCTTGCTTTATAAGCTTTTTAGTATTTTTAAAATATTTTACTTTTATTCTTTAATTTTTTTTACTTTTTAAACTATGGTGTTAAAAACGAAGACACACACACACCATGAGCCTAGGCCTATTGAGAATCAAGATCATCAAAACATCACCGGGTGATAAGAAATTG
The DNA here is from genome assembly GCA_963574655.1 of Perodicticus potto. NCBI lineage: Eukaryota > Metazoa > Chordata > Mammalia > Primates > Lorisidae > Perodicticus > Perodicticus potto. The sequence continues at coordinate 16,729 of CAUYRH010112571.1, read as the reverse complement.
TCAGCTTCCTTAGAATCTTTTGGGCTCGCCATCCTAGGCATCTATCTTTGAAATGTTCTGTGGCATAAGATTATGTCTTGTAAAGACAAACATGTATACACTCACTGGGCATACTATCCCTGTCTTTACAGAACCTTAGATAGTCAAGACAATATTACTAAAATAGCATTGCCATCTCTTAAACATGAGAATACTTACAGTTCTTTTTTTTTCTCCCTCCCCCACCCCCAGGTGTCTCAGTATAGTTATAGGTTTTAAAACAGAGAATCTGTGAAAAATTTGGAATCAGAACCCAGGCCACCAAAAGGTGAAATGGGATATAGAATACACTCATCACATAGGAGAAGGCGAGGGGGACGAGATGAAATTTGGAGGAAGAAAGATCGAATATTCCTTTAAAGCATTTGCCATCATTCTGAAAATGCATTAGGTCTGGTAAATTTTGGAAGGGTTCTTATAAATATTTGTAAAGAAATTTAAATAATCCGTGTCTCCTTACTCACTTGAGTACAATCATTGTATAGTTTGTTCAAGTTGCACCTTTGGGGCCACAAAGAAAGATGATTTAATTAAACTCTCATTAGTTTCAGCGAGGAAGCTTCAGATTGGAAGCCTTACATAGATCAAGTGTAATACTTGGCTATCTCCTATTTCCCCACATCTGGTGAATTTCTGGGACTGTCACCAAAAAAATCTAATTTGAGTGAAAAGGTGCTTAGTAAGGAAGAAGGAGAATCCGTGATGCCAGTCTTCCATAAGATCCCATTGGCAGCAAACCTTCCCAGCCACCCTTGTCACGTGCTGCTGTCTGCTAAGGACGTGAACAGCAGCAGACATGGGAAGAGGGATGAGTCACGGACAATACCTGCCACACGCATCATCCTCAAGGTAAATGCGTGTCATGCGACAAGGCCGTGGAGTCCCGAAATAGTCTGAGCCTGTCACTTGGAGCCCAAAATAATTAGTCAAGAAGCAGTTCTCTCTACAGGGACACATTACCCATCAGCATAAAATAACACTGTCATGGGATTAATGGATAATGTCTCTTTTAAAAACTATCACCTGGTAATAACTCTGGCATGAACATTATAAATTAAAATTACATCAGCTAAAGGGAGCCGAGAATTGTTTTCTAATTCTCTTCTCATGTCCAGTCTGGGTTTGAAAGAACACCCACAGAAAGTTGGTCAAGGGAATCCACAGGAATCAGATGCCACAAAATTTGAAAAGCAAGTGCCTTAGAAAGAGCGAAGACGAGGGGTTTCCCACAGTGGGGGAAGTCAGGAGAAGAAGCCCCTCAGTTCGGGCTGTCATGCGCATGTCTGCTACAGGGACATGTCCTGATCAGAGCACCCTGAAGGGATGACTGAGCACGGAACTTTAAACGTAGGTCAGGACCAGCTAACCTGAAGCTTAGGGCATGTTAGTTTCCTGGAGCCACTTACCATAAAATATTAGCACAGGCCGGGCCTAGTGGCTCACGCCTGTAACCCTAACACTCCGACAGGGTGAGGCAGGAGGACTGCTTGGGCTCAGAAGTTCCAGACCAGCCTGAGCAACAAAGAGATCCCATCTCTACTAAAAATAGAACAAACAGCCACGTGTCGTGGTGGGTGTCTGTAACCTTGGCTACTTAGGAGGGCAAGGCAAGAAGGATCTCTCTTTTTTATTTGAAAAAGGATCTCTTGAGCTCAGGAGTTTGAGGCTGCTGTGAGCTATAAAGCCACTGAACTCTAGCCTGGGGCAACACCGTGAGACTGTCTCAAGAAAAAAAAAAATACCACAAATTGGGTGGATTAAAACAGCAGAAATCTGGGCAGCACCTGTGCTCAGTGGGTAGGGCGCCAGCCACATACACCAAGCTGGAGGGTTCAGACCCAGCCAGGGGCCAGCTAAAACAACAATGACAACTGCAACAACAACGAAAAATACCTGGGCCTCATGGTGGGCGCCTGTAATCCCAGCTACTTGGGGACAGCTTGAGACTCTGTCTCAAAAAAAAAAAAAAAATAGCAGAACTCTCTTGCCACAAAGTTCTGGAAGCTAGGATCCAAAATTGAGGAGTCAGCAGCATCAGTACCTACTGCAGGTTCTGCAAGAGAGCCTGCGCCATGCCTCTCTCACAGCTTCTGGTGGCTGCTGGCGACTCCTGGCATTCTTGGGCTGGTAGGTGTGTCGCTTCAGTCCCTGCTTCCGCTGTCACATGATGTTCTCTCCCCAGGTCTGTCCAAAGATTCCTCTTCTCATAAGGACATGAATCATGGGATTAAAGTTCACCACAATCCATTATGACCTCATCTTAACTTGATTACATAGGAAAAACACTATTTCTAACCAAGAGTCTATGCACAAGTTCCAGGGTTAAAGATTTGAACATAGATTTTGAGGGGAGACACAATTTAACTCACAACACTAGGTCTCATAGAAGCATCCTAGCCATTCATTACCAGATTGAGCTGGAACTTTCTGGCACAGTGTGAGGAAAACAAAGAATGTTAAAGCTAAAAACAACCTTAGGAGTCACCAACCCTAACCAGCCTATTTCATAGGTGATTGATAGATCTTTCCAAAACAGTGATTTGCAACCAACCTCCCTTTCGCAACCAACTCAGGGTATAATCGTAGTGAGGGATGAAGCAAGTAAACTGTTATTTTTTTAAATTACCAACCAGTGAAGATGATTCAGTTTCCTTATGCTCGAGTGTAGACTAGAGACTATGCCCATAATCTCCTTACTCACACTCATTTTTCTTCTGTAGCAGAAAAGAGAAGGGCCCTGGGAGCTCAAAGAAGTGTCTGTACCCCACAATCCATCTTACCTCTGCTTCCATCAAGCATATCACGGTATAAATGTCACCCAGATGGGGTATCCTAATACAAAAAAGTCAAAACCTCCACTCTAAAGAGTTGCTTCAGTGGGCAAAGACTGTATGTTACACCCATGAACTTGCAAGTTAACGCACACACAGGGAATTGCAGTAGCGATTTTCAAGGGACAGTTCCAACTCCCATCCCTTTAGGTGTCTTTATTTATTGTTTTGCCTTTTTTGATGCAGCGATTCTTGAGCCCACTCTAAACAGTAGAGAAATGTGGGAAACGACAGAAAGGAGTATTGGAGAAAAATATACAAGTGGCATAGCAGAGCACAACCTCAAACAAGGTGGCTTGGCCAGGATTGAGATGCCTATCAAAGAACACGCGTAAGAGGCAGGATCAAAGGAAGATCACTCCCAGGCTCTGCTGAAGACCCTATCCCGCCACAAAATGACCATCCTGGGTCCTCTACCTTCCAGCAGGAGAAAAGGAGACACAATGGATAAGTTATAAAGAGAAGGAGAGAGGACAAGATAGACACAAGCATATATCAGATGCCTACTGGATACCACAAAACATGATAGACCAGAAGAAATATCTCATTTCATCTTCAGAATCTCGACTGTTAGCACCCCCATTTCACCAGGGAGGAAACTGAGGATAAGGGTTTCTGAGTATGTTGCCTATTGTCACATTGTCACACTCTTAATGGGGTTACAATGAAACCCAGGGCTCCCTGACTCCAGGTAACTCTTACCAAAATGAAAAGTAGAAAGGAAGAAGGCCAAAATCCTTGTTTCAAGATGTTGCTTACAAATAAGAAATTCATAATATGTAGATATAAAAATTCTTTTTTTTTTTTCGAGACAGAGTCTCACTTTGTCACTCTCGGTAGAGTGCCATGGCTTCACAGCTCACAGCAACCTCCAGCTCCTGGGCTTAGGCGATTCTTTTGTCTCAGCCTCCTGAGTAACTGGGACTACAGGTGCCCACCACAATGCCCAGCTATTTTTCTGTTGCAGTTTGGCCGGGGCTGCATTTGAACCTGACATCCTCAGTATATGGGGCCGGCGCCCTACTCACTGAGCCACAGGTGCTGCCCAATATAAAAATTCTTTATGAAGAGTCAAGAATACCACAAATGGAAAAACGTGATTTGGGTACTGTTTTGAGAAAAGTGGAAAGAAATGAAGGAAAAACTACCTATGGAAAATTTTTGATAGAACATAACCAGCTAAGAGCCACACTCTTTATTTTCATGTTTAATTTTGTCCATTTTAAGATGGAAGCTGCGGAGCCTTGAGCACAGCTGGGAGCAGCACTGAGCTTTTGGCAGGCCAGAACTACAATGTGGTATTTTCTACATGGCTCTAGCATGCAGGGAGTGCCTGCCCACATTCAGGGTCCACAGCATTATCTCCAAATGAGGGACGGTGTCTTGGAGGATCATTAAGTGTTCATTCAGTGTGTATAATCAGCTGCAATCACAGACAGCTATAGATAGAAAAGAAAAACCATGCCATCTTTTACACTTGGCTTAGTGTGAGTCATGAGATTGGAGCATTGGAGACGGATGGCTTTACAGATGTAATCCAAGTTTATTTGGCGTGATGAAATCTTTCTAAATAGAATTGTTTCTGCAGTTGCTATGGTTGTCACGAAGACCTTGGGTGAGAGAGAAAGTCTCTTTGAACTTGGCTTTACTCCACGTTCTGAATGCTAGTACTTCATGTCATGTATCTTAACTGATGACCAGTACTGATGATTTGCCTACAGTTTATTCTCAAAGGTGAGAGGGGGGCCTCTCGCCTACATTCATCAAGTGCGTCAAGTTGTCTTTGTCTTCTTTTCAGCTCATGTCTAACTCATAGGCCACTTCTGTTCTCCAGCTACATATGCCATCATTCCAAACCCTGAATTCTTACAAGATGATCCCACAGGCATCTCCTAAGCCAAAAAGCAGTGATTAGGAGCACACTCCTCAGTGCCAGACAAATCTGGATTCAAGTCCAAACATTGCCCCTGCTTGTGGGGAGACTTTGGCTGCTGATTGTCTAAGCTTCAGTTTCCAAATCTATAGATTGGGAATAATACAGGACGTGCTTCAGCAGGTGGTTATGAGAACTAACATAACATTCACAAGAGTATCTGGTATATGGTAAGTTAAACCCTCCATAAATAATAAACATCGTAAAATACGAAACAGAATTCATTAACCCCATCTGCAAGCCTGGGCAGCTTGTTCTGTTCTTCCTTCTAAACACACTCTTTTCCATCCAGATGACATCTAATGGGTCACGAGGTTCTGTTCATCTCTGCTCTTTTATTTTCTATTTTTATAGCATATAGAAAAAGAATAATTATATGAAATTATAAACAAATCTTTTTTTGCAAAATAGATTCTAGCAAATTGAATAGGGTAATAGAGGAAAGATCTACTTGCAAGAGAAAGTGCTGACGTAGAAAACAGGATGTATTATCTAAAGGCATAACTGTTTGCAGGCTCAACTTCTGCAAAATTGAGAAATGGTCACTAAAGATTTGATTTCATTTTAGTTAAATGAAAAATTATTGTGATTTTTCTTAATACCTTGAGAAATGCTTTCTTTGATGCCTTAGATGTAGTCAGGGCTGAGTTGCACAATGTATCATAGGGCCTGAAAAGGGGTCCTTGGGTAAAGTGTTCTGAGTAAACAGCAGCAGTAGGAGGGGGAAGAAACCTCGCAAGAAAAAGATAAAAGAACAATCTGCACCTTTGCCCGCCCCACCTGAGACACACTATAGCGAAGTAGCTATGACTAAGGTTATCTCCTCTAGAGACAACGCCAATTCATCTGAAAGCTATGTAACCTTAAGCAAGGTACTTTAATTGATTAGTTTCCTCATCTATAAAATGAGGACAATAACAGTAACTTGGCTCATTTTAAGGATAAAGTTAATAGATATAAAATACTTACGAGAAGTCAGCACATGGTTTCAGATGACTATAATCTCAGCCCTTTAGGAGGCTGAGATGGGAAGCTGAGTCACTCAAGACCAGGAATTTGAGACCAGCCGAGGAAATACAGTTAAGACCCCATCTCTACAAAAATATTTACAACTTCGCCATGTGGCTGGTTTGCACCTGCAGTCCTGCCTACAGGGAGGCTGAGGTCGGAGGACCACATAAGATGAGGAGTTGGAGGTTGCAGTGACCTATGACCATGCCACTGCACTCTAGCCTGGGTGACAGAATGAGTCCTCTTCTCCAACAATAAATAGAGAAATATTTATTTTTTAAATGTCACAATATTAGGGGATACAGACTTTGTGTGACAGAGATTGAGTTAAAGTTGTAAGTGTGCCCTTCACCCAGGTAGTGAGCACTGAACCTGACAGTGTGAATTTGCCTATCCCATAGGCCTCCCTCCCCCCAGCTTGATTTTCATTGAGATTTACTTCCATATGTGCACGTAAGTATTGATTGATTAGTTCCCATTTGGTATTGAGTACGTGTGTTTGTTTCTCCATTCTTGTGCCATTTGCCTTAGAAGAATGGGTTCCAGCTCCAACCAGATTGTAGCAAACGATATAGCTTGCCATTTTTTATGGCTGTGCAAAACTCCATTGTATACGTATACCACATTTTATTAACCTATTTGTGTATTGGTGGACACTTGGGTTGTTTCCACGTCTTTGTGATTGTGAATTGTGCTTCTATAAGCATTGGAGTGCTGGTGTCCTCTTTCTTTTTTTTTTGGCAGTTTTTGGCCGGGGTTGGGTTTGAACCCACCACCTCTGGCATATGGGGCCGGTGCCCTATTCCTTTGAGCCACAGGCTCCACCCTGCAGGTGTCCTTTTTATAAAATGACCTTTCCTTTGGGTATATACCCAGCAGTGGGAATGCTAGATTACATAGTAGGTCTACCTTAAGTTCTTTGAGATACCTCCTTACAACTTTCCAGAGAGGTCGTACTAGTTTGCAGGCCCACCAACAGGGTGTAAGTGTTCCTTGTATCAAAAAGATAAGTCATTTTCACTGTAGTTAGGTGATATCTCATTGTGGTTTTGATTTGCATTTGAGCTTTTTTTTCATGTTTTTTTTTCTTTTAAGCTACTAGACTACCTAATTACCGGCACATAGTAAGCACTGAATAGGTATTACTTAACATTTTTTTTTTTTTTTTTTGAGACAGAGCCTCAAGCTGTCACCCTGGATAGAGTGCTGTGACATTATAGCTCACAGCAACCTCCAATTCCTGGTTCAAGGGAGTCTCCTGTCTCCGTCTCCCAAGTAGCTGGGACTACAGGCGCCCACCACAACGCCCGGCCATTTTTTGGTCGCAGCCGTCATTGTTGTTTGGTGGGCCCAGGCCGGATTCGAACCCGCCAGCTCAGGTGTACGTGGCTGGCGCCTTAGCCTGTTGAGCCACAGGCGCCGAGCCACTTAACATTTTTATACTGTTGTTTGTGAGAATCAGATGAGACATTTGTAATCTGTGAAAGTAATAAAAGTTGTATTATTACATCAGTAATAAAGATGAAAAAGATATAATCTTCAAATCAGATTATTTTATACTTGAGAAGTATTTATGGGGCTCTTTTGACATACTGTCTTGAATTTATACTCAGCTATAAAAGATAATTGCTATGTTTTGAAATTCACGTAACAGCATTTAATAAAAATGTTAAAATTATTTAATACCTTACATTAGCCGATGTATCTATATAGACTCATTATTCTGAGATCTTTAGAGTCTTTCTAAATGATCTCTAAATTCATCGTATTTGAGTAAAAATCTCATTAGACTGGTAACAAGAGTCCAGGGTTCAAATTCCTGCCCTGTCATAAACAAACTGAGTATCTTTAGGCAAGTTATTCAGCCTCTCAAAACCTCAGGTCAGGCTCCTTCTACATAAAATTACCAGGTGGAGGCAGATAATCTGTAAGGCCACATCCAATTATGAAATTCCACGAGTTATAGGTTAGGATAAACATCATTATCTTTGTTTTCTGTAGAGATTGCCTGAAGTCAGACATTTGGAATTTTAAACCAGCAGAAAATATCATTCTCCTGGCTCCCAGACTAGAACCTTCAGTTCAGTGACTCTCCAGTTTTTCAAATGAAGATACCACAGAATTCCTCTATTATGTAAAAATATTGGAAATAAAGACAATTGGGGAAAAATAAACACCACAATCTTAGCAAACTGACACCACATAAAAACCCATTTTCAGTCTTAATCTTTCTCAGGCAAAATACTTCCTACTCGCCTGGTAGAGGCAAGATCAAAAAAATTTGCAAAGGTAGATAAAGCCAATCCATCTGACTCATAAAGCCTGAAACCAACAAACTAGTTTTGCTGCTAGCCTGTATTGGTCTCGTTGCCGCCCAATTTTAAGAAAACTGCAATGGCAAGCTTTACTGGATTCTACCTGTGTCTCACCAATGTACCTAACACTGCCTGCAAAAGAAGAGCAGAGGGACAGCATGCTGGCAGCTGAGAGAAATGAACATTAAGCATCTTAAAGTCAGTCATTTTCTTAGTGGTTATTTTAACATCAAAGTAGACTTCAAGACAAGGAACATTACCAGAAACAAAGAGGATACCATAATGATAAATGGGTCAATTCCTTTTGAATTGAATATATGGTAACATTAAATATGTATGTACTTAAGAACAGAGGTTCAAAATATATCAAACAAAAATTAACAGAACCGAGAGACAAATCCATAGAGTTGAGATTTTAAACATTCTTCTTTCAGTCATTAACACAACAAATACAGAAAAGTCAATAAAGATATTAAAGATTTGGTCAACACCAACAAACAACAGATATATAAATAATTCTTAGATATTTACATAACCTAACAACCAACTTGATCTGTTAGATATTTACATAACCCAATAACCAACAACCACATAAAATGTTTTTTAAATGCATATGGAATAATTATTCAGAAGGACCATATGATAAAGCATAAATCAAATCTCAAAAATTTCAAAGAACTTAATTATATACAGTATTTCTCTGACTACAGCAGAATTAAATTAGAAACCAGTTACCAAAAGATAAAGGGAAAACCCCAGAATTAAGGAATTAAGAAACTTATTTTAAAAGAATCCATACGTTAAAGAAGCAATCTAAATGTAAATTGGGAAATATTTCAAGCAAAATGCTAATGAAATAGAAACTTGTGAGATGCAGTCAAAATTTTACTGAGAGGGCAATTTCTAGCTTTGAATGCTTATATTAGAAAAAAAGAAATATTTAAAATTAATAATCTAAGCTTCTACATCAAGAAACTCAGGGAAAAGCTAATTAAATGTAAATTAGCAAAAATAAAATATTAAAGAATGGACAATAACATGAAAAAAGCAATAGAAAAAATTAAAAAGCAAAGTGCTAGATCTTTGAAAGAATTTTAAGAGTGACAAATCCTGTCATCAAGACTTATTAAGAAAGAAAAAGAAAGAAAAAAACTCACAACTTACCAATATGAGGACTAGAATAGGAACATTATTATAGACTCTATAGACAGCAAAAGAATAAGAAAGGAATATCATAAAAAGCTTTATGCCAATAAATATACCAACTTGGATAAAATAGGAAAAATCCATTAAAAACACAAATTATGAAAAATAATACATGAACTAATAAAACATCTGAAGAGCCCAAAAATGGTTAAAGAGATTTAACTTACCATTTTTTAAACGATAAATTTTTAAGTATTCTCACAAAGAATCCTCCAAGCTAAGATGGTTTTATTGATGATTTCTATCAAACGTTAAAGGACAAATGAACATCAATTTTGCGCACATTCTTTCAGAAAATAAAGAAGGAAAGAACTTCTTAGCACATTTTATGAGACCAGAATAAACCTGACACTAAAGCTGACAAGTACATTATGAAAAAGAAAAGTATGTACCAGTAACTCTCTTGAATATAAATACAAAAATCCTTCACATAATACTAGTAAATCAAATCTAGTTACAGAGTATAATACATCATCACCAGTATGCTCTTTCCTCTGAATGCAAGATTACTTTAACATTCTAAAGTTAGTCAATGCCAACTGAAATTAAGGCTGGGGCAAATTTATTTATCCGTTGAGACAAATAATTTGATAAAGTTATATTGGAAGGTAAATGTGAGGATTAACCTAGGAAAACATGTCTACAAAGTCGGGAGAGTTTCAGAGTCTATTACAAGTTGTAAGGCTTTTGTAAGAGAGTTTAGGAGAATGGAGGGGTATTCCTCATATCAGAGTTGTCCATTTTTATCAGAGAGTTATAATAACAGGTTACTGTCATTGGATAAAGATTACAACAGACAGGCTAAAATGTCTAAATCAGTAAAACTTTATGATTCAGAAGCAAATCAGCAAGCTTTTTCCTGTCAGTGGGTAATGCATTTATCAGTATGTCAACTGTTTGAGGAACTCATGATAAGATTCTTTACTTGGAGACAGGAAGTCTCCTTCAATCACAAGACCCAAGGCAGGTTAATTTGGAAGCCTGTTTTCTTTTAAAGTAAACTATCCAATGTGATTTGTAGGTTATCATTTCCCCATTTGATCAAAAATCTTCCCCCTAAAAGATATGAGGGTCAGTCCCTGCTTAGGTTAGAGTGGTAGATGTTCTTCATTTCTTGGTTCTGAGAAGGCCCCTTCCCGGGAAGTCATGTTCCTTGGTGAGGGGAAAAGAACCTTGTTATTGCAGGCAGTGGAGCTTGCCAGCAACAAGGGGTAGATCATGACACGAGGATACTCACTATTCTCCTGAATAATGAGTCATCCCCCAGTCTTTGAGTGACCATTATTTTGGCTTTAGCCATTGCTCTACAGCAAGAGAAATACAAATCATGACTAATTTAGGAGCAAGAAAATAACAACTATGTTTACCATTACCATAATAACAACTAGAACACCAGAACAAAAGAAAGAGCTTAGTCCTGAGAGTAACCAACAAAATAAGTTATTGATTTATAGCTGCTGTTGCCTGTGGAATCATTTCTAGACCTCAGACTTTCATAATTATAGTTTTCCTAAAAGTAAAATAAGATATATAGGACTAATTATTAGAATAGTGGAAAAATGCATATAAGAGTGATAATCAAACAATTAATTTGTATGCCAGACCACGGAAAAAGAACCTATTCCATTGGGAAGCCAACTGAAAACATCATGAAGAAAATTAAATCCAGGTTATTTTTCAGAGATTTCTTGTAAACAGGAAATAATGTAGTATTCCATTCAATTTATAGGAATTTCTTTTAAAACTACAGGAACAATGGTCAGGTCTAGAATCTAATAACAGTTGTGCTAAAATTTTCTATCGAAATGTAATTTTTCTCTCCAGTTCTCCTTATCTACCAAGGAGAAATCATAGTGAAATCAATTTATCTGCAATGTAAGTTTTGCTCTTATTATACTTGGCTTGATTATTTGCATAAAGTGCAAGAAGAATAGTGATTGGCCATATAGGCTCCTTTTAAGATGGCTTTGCTGGAACTTTTTCACAAAGGATTTCAAATTAGACTTTAAAAAGCCTCTTGAGAGGGCAGCACCTGTGGCTCAAAGGAGTAGGGCGCTGGCCCCATATGCTGGAGGTGGCAGGTTCAAACCCAGCCCTGGCCAAAAACTGCAAAAACAAGCTTCTTTAGACTCAGAACTCAAGCCAAAGATTTACCATCAGATGATTGTGCCTATATTAATGGCATAAACTTGGCAAATTTCTCTCTTCTTGAGGTCCCCAAAATATCAAAAGTAACCAATAAAATAAGAGGCCTGCCCAAAAGTGATATTTTTACTTATCACAAGGTCAGGAACCTTGTAAGGGAACCCTGTGGACATGATAGCAGGCTGGTGTTTTTCCAAGTCTACTGGCTTTGTAAAATCAATCTCAGACCCACAAAGCAATCTCGTCATATAATAATCTAGTCAAAGCCTTGGTAAAATAACCAACATTTCTGATGTGTCGTGTGTCTTATTAATCAAGAAGATAGATTCTTTGTGAACTTACACAAATAACTCTATTGCCAGAAAATAAGAATGCTTATAAAGAATTTCTAAATTCTGGAGAATTCAGGTAAGAGAGAAAGGTAAATATTTCAGTTTTGTTCACAAAAGGATACTTTACCCAAATGCTTTACAATAGCAATAGCTCGAAAGAAAAAAAAAATTCTCAACTCTGGAAAACAAAATACAAAATAAAAATTTTTCAAACAAAAATTCTTTAAAAATCACTGTCCTCCATCAGTTTAGTCCCACGTAATTCTTCCTCTGCTTGAACAGTTTTTTATTAGAGTTCTGCAAGTTTCTACCCAGTCCCATAGAGCTTAAAGTTATCAAGAATTTGGCTTTAAGAGTACTTGTTAAATTCTTTTCCATGAAAAGCAGTTTTGGACTATAGCTGATGGCAAATGATTTTAAAGTGAAATTCAGAACAATAACTGTGGATGACAAAACCTAAACTAACCATGGTTAAAATCTGACAAAAGTCTCCAATTGGCAAGAAAATTTAGTTATTACTATTATGTGCAGAATTTCAAGATGACAACCAGAATCATAACTGATAGAATCAGGTAAGGGCCCGCAGACTTTTATAAACTTCACATAATTTTTAGAATATTCATATTAATAACATATTCATAAGGACATGGCCTTAAAAAAGATTTAACATAACAATTAAACTCATGACTAATAACATATTAAATTGTTATGAATTTATATTATTTTTGGAACATGTGTATCAATAACATAGCCATAAATATAACTGAAGGACATTTCACCATGACTCCCGTACAATTTACCAAGTCTAATCAATATCTGTATAAAACCAACAGACACATTCTTTGAGGTTCTCCAGATACTCAACTGAAAATTCTCAAAGTTAATTTTAAGCCAAAAAGATTTAATTCAGGATTCCAATCCTAGGGAAACCTGCCCAAAACAGAATCTCGAGTCACTATGAAATAATAGTTATTCATTTAACCAGAATGGTAATCAAAAGATTTCAAAGGCAATACAGAAAGTTACATAGTTGTAACTTAACCTTGACCCTCTTAAATCTATTTTTTTAAAGTAGTCAAAAAACCCATGAAGTCAACATAAGAATGATCTCGATAAAACAGAAAATCTTTGCTTTTCAGGCCAGTTACCAAAACATCCAAGAAAATCCTCTATAGTATGATTGCAAAATAAAAGCCATTTTGGGGGTTCTTTATAAATGATATATATCCCTACTCTATTATCCATTAATTCTACTTCTAAGAATTTTCCCAGGACAAATGAAAACGCAAAAATTTTTTATAAGAGTGTTCATAGCTTTATTTCATCATAGCCAAAAACTGAAAACAATCAAAATGTCCATTGATAGGAATGGTTAAACAAATTGGGATACAATCACACAATCAGATCCTGCATAGAAATCAGAAAGTATGATCATAAAAACATGAACAAAACTCGAAATTCTCAAAAACATTTTGTTGAGCAAAAATATCCAGGCAGAAAGGGTATTCCATCTATAACAATTTCAAGAATAGGATAAACTAAATTATAGTAACAAAAACCAGAACAGTGGTTAGGAGGTAGAGAAAGAATTTACTGCAAAGCCATGGAAGGAAATTTCACAAGTTGATGGATGTGTTCTATGCCTTTATTGGGATGTTGGTCACAGGTACATACATTTGACAAAGCCCCACGAACGATACAGTTAAGTTCTGTGCACTTCATACATGAATAAATAAAATGCCAGCATTTTCAACTGCTTTATTTTAGGTGAAATATGAAGGAGGTATGCCCTGCTTTTAAGTAAATAATTATACACTCTACTGAGGGCGATAAAATGAAACCCTGTCTCTACAAAAAAAAAAAAAAAAGAAAGAAAATAATTATAAAATAGGTGATAATTAGCAAAAAGATTTTTGCTCAGGACACTTGCTTAAGAGTTCCTCTAATTAAAAGGATTCCTTAGCACATTGAAAATATGATTAGATTTACAAATACGAAGTTCAAATCAGCTATTTAGGAACATAAATACTGTATAAAGAATCAGCTCAAATACTGGAACATTTTGTAGTCATCTCGGTTACAAAGAATCTCTCCGGTATTTAACTTAGTCCCATAAGTGGATAACTTAAGATCATTTTTCAAGATAAGAATCTTCATAGTAGACGCATCACAACCGATAAAGTACCTATGTGAGTTTTCTTAGTACATAGGAAGAAACTTGTTTCAATAGGTTCAAAAGAGCTACAAGAAGAAACTTTTACATTTACAAGTCAATCTGGTTCTATGTGACATTTTCCTGCCTGGGCAAGCATCTTCAGTTTTATCTTGACATATCTATCGCTATCTTTCTAAAAGCTGCTTTTGCACATGAAAGATTGCCATTTCACACATAGCAAAATACTTAAAATCTCCCTCACACGTACAAAAAAAGTAATATAATCTCTGGAAAATTGGTTACATTTTTATCATTACTGAGAACTGGTAAAATTAAGTTGCGTAATTTATAAGAGCCTTATATGTATCTTATCAACTAGCTGTGGCAAATATGATCTACACGTAATATATACAGCACAACCAAATTGTTTATAATTACCTTTTCTCAAGGAACTCATCACTCATTATTTGAAGTCTACTTCATAGTCATAGTCATACTATGATTTACATGAAAATAGAACACAGAGGATTAAAAAGAACGTAGTCAAGACTCTGCTACTTGGAACAAAGTCTTTTCTCACCAGTGATAGACAAACCAATGGTACAAATAAGCTTCTAATTCCATCAATCAGTGAAGCAAGAGGCACTTATTTTTGGATTGAGCACAACACATCATTAACACTGACCCTGCGTCTGCTGCCATGGCCAGTATGGAGCAAGAAGGAGAGCCATTAACCTGCCATGAGTGCTGGCCTGGGTTTGGTCAAACAAAAACGATGTGCAGTGCTACACACCCAACAATAGATCATTCACTGTCTTCCTCAGCTAATGCCGGGTGGAGGACCAGGGATGCACTTAACCTCATTGACCTGGGATGCTATACTGAAAACTTGTTATCTGCTAACAGGTGGATTTGGGGTGCATCTGGTCCATGTTGGCCAGTATTCAATTTAGTTACCAAAGAACCTGGGGTGCTGTATAGAAATTTTCACTCTTAAAAGCAATGTCACGTATTTGGCCTAAATTCTTTTTTTTTTTTTTTTTTTGAGACAGAGCCTCAAGCTGTCACCCTGGATAGAGTGCTGTGGCATCACGGCTCACAGCAACCTCCAAGTCTTGGGCTCACACGTGAGTCTCCTGCCTCCGCCTCCTAGGTAGCTGGGACTACAGGCGCCCGCCACAATGCCCAGACATTTTTTTTTTTTTGGTTACAGGCGTCATTGTTGTTTGACGGGCCCAGGCTGGATTCAAATCCGCCCGCTCAGGTTTACATGGCTGGTGCCTTAGCCCATTAAGCCACAGGCGCCAAGCAGCCTAACCTCTAAATTCTAACAAAGGAATTATAAAACACTAGAATAATTTCTAGCATATAGTAGGCTATATGTATTTGTTGAGTGAATGAATGGATTAATGGATGAATGAATGAATGAATGATGTAGGGTTCTAATATTGCTAAGCAACTCCAATTCTTAATAAGATGGGAGTTGGTTATACTGTATATATCACATGTAGATTGTATTTGCCACAATAGGTTGATAAGTACATGTAAGGCTCATATAATTTGCTTAATAAGATTAGGCATAATTGGTTCATCTCATTTGAACATGTGTATTTACAAAAAAATAATACTACTAGCTACCATTTATCAAGTAGTTGCTACAGAGCTGGTAGAACACAGATAAAATTTGGAAAGTATTAAACTGGTGTACTTGCCTTGCTTGCTACTGCCCATCTAGTAAAATCAAGAGCATTTAACACTTCCAGAGAATAGATAGGGAAAAAAAGAAGTTATTGTTCGGTTTAACTTGTATATTATATTTGTTACATTTTTAGTTTTGATAACTGGATTTTGTTGGGAGGGAATGGAAATTTCTGAATTCAAAAGGAGTCTTTTGAAAGACTAAGAACCAGAGCCTAAAAACTAAATCAGGAATATAAAGCCATAAAGAGCACAATGCATGCGCTACTCAGAGAAAGGAGGAAAAAATTTCAGTCACTGCAAAAGCTGAAGAAGAGAAGAGAGAATGAGAATTAAGAAAAGAGTTTGGAAGCTGGGTGCAGTGGCTCACGCTTGTAATCCTAGCACTCTGGGAGGCTGAGGCTGGTGGATTGCCTGATCTCAGGAGTTCCAGAGTGAGACTTGTGTCTACTAAAAATAGAAAAACTAGCCAAGTGTATGGTGCCTATAGTCCCTGCTAGTTGGGAGGCTGAGGCAAGAGGATTGCTCCAACCCAGGAGTTCAAGGTTGGGGCAAACTATGATATCATGGCACCCTACCCAGGGCAACATGAGACTTTGTCTTAAAAAAAAAGAAAAAAGAGTTTAGATTCAAGAATCATGGCTGTCACACGCAATAAAGATGGTCCCAGTCCATGAACCCCTATATCACTCTCCCTCCGGAGAAACCCTAACTGCCCCCTTCTATCATCGCCCCAAGCAGCAGGAAGCAGTTAGATCAAGTCTTCGCCCCTTTTCCCTAACAGCAGTTGGGGTTTCTACTCGGAGAGGGAGAATTGATGCAGGACATCTGGCGCCCTAGCCAGCTCAGTGGAGCCGGTGGACCTGCCACCTCCTCCTTGGAGGTGTTGGTGCTGCGGCAGCCAGCTGAAGAGCCAGTGGGTTGGATGACAGGCAAGGAGGGGGACCTACAACGCCCACCAGAGGCTCCAATAGCCAAAAAGGCTGGACAACTGCTGAGGAGACACCTGTGCCTTGGTGTCTCCTTCACTTTACACTTAGGACTAAATGTGGAACCCCCATTTC